>JAUPMG010010629.1:0-15671 GCA_031762675.1 Pachysandra terminalis
ATCACCATCACCACCACCCCACCACTACCACATGCATGGATTGCATGTTGTATTTCTTGCAATTATGTTATATGGCTTAAAGAAAAAACTGTCTAATTTTCATTTTGGTTTTCTTTACACAACCAAACAAGAGAAAGAATTTTCTTTATAATGTTCTCTCAATTTTCTCTATCCAACCAAATAATTGAAAGTAATGTACTTTCTTTTCTTTTCTTTTCTTTTCTTCTGAAATCCAGGGTTCCAAACACAGCCTTAGTGTCGCCTCCTACTAGACAGGTGAGGGTCGGACTGTAAATGGGTCGAATTCAGGTCAGATCCGCTATGATCCGAATCTGTTTAAAGATCCGACGGATCTTTCATACGAGTAATCGAATCTGAATCTGATTAGTTTATAAAATCCATATTCAAATCCGACAAAGATTCAAATTCGATTAAATATTCGAATCCGACATTTATACGGATATCCGATTAAATTAATTTCAAATGCTTAACAATGTAAATGCTAAGTATATTATAAAAATTTTGATGAATATAGAAGGGATACATGTAAAACAAATTGAGAAAAAAATGAAAAAATGTTTCGTTGGAATCATAAAATTACTTAAGTATTCTTATAAGTTAACATATATATAAAATTATATAAGTATCCTTAAAATATATATAAAATTATTTAAGTATCCTTATAAGTTAATCGGATTCGGATCTTAATCGGGTCGGATACATATGCATCCAGATTCGATTCCGATTATAAACGGATTCACTTATTCGGATCTGAATCCGACCCGACGAACATTTAATCGAGAAAATATCCAATTTAATCGGATAAATTTAAACGGATTCGGGTCGGTATCGGATCATGATTCGACCCATTGACAGTCCTAGGTGAGGGTGCCTGATCCGCTCGTGGAAGCACCCCCGAGATCTTTGATTCCCGATGAGGAGGGCGTTCCTGCTGTTGATGCCTCCAGTGAGAGTGGTCATTCTCATGACTCGATTGATGATTGATTCTTGGGTCCAATGAGTGTGGATGCTTATGCTAATTCGCTACTATCTCTTATCAAAGCGGACACTCGCTTCATGTTCGTAAAGAAGATCTACATTCCTTCCGTTTACAGCTCTATTCTTCAGAGGATTGTTGATCGTCATGGTGATCCTGGCACTGAGATAACCTTTTCCAGTCCTCGCCTTCGAGCCTTTTTCTACTCAATTGTATGTTCGTTGGTTGACACCTTCAGGAGGCACGGCTGTCCACTCTTAACGTGGAGGATCTCCATGATATGCTAAAGGAACTGGAAGATCCCTTTGTAGTTGGGATGAAGCTAGATTGTTTGATGGTGCACTTGGACGCCATGGATAAAGCTTTGGAGCACCTCACTGATTATCGAGAGCTGAAGGTTTACCCCATTACCCGTCAAGACTTGGAGTCTCATGTAGTTAGTCATGAATCTAAGATGAAGGCATTGCATGCTCAACTCTTAGAAGAAAAAGAGCAGGTATATGTGATTAAAGCCAAATTGGCAGGTGATGGAGGTAGAATTTCCGATGCGCATTCTTGGCTTAAGAACAACAAGTTCAGTCGTGGCTCTCTACTAGCGGTTCTCTTAGAGGTGCCAATAATGTTAGGTTGATTCTTTGTATAGCAGCATAGATATCCATATTGTCAGTGTTCTTTTTTTTTTGAGTAATTGATATTTTGCATGTAGTTAGAAACTCATATTGGTAATGAAAGAGGTTTCTCTTATTAATAAATTATCCCTATGGATCTAAGCATAATGATTAAAATTGAAATAGACTAGTCCAGTAAAGGATATAGTGTTTGGCTCAGCATGTAGTACCCACTTGTAGCAACTTCCCTTATGACATAGGGGCATTCCCATTTAGGATAAAACTTGGGGGCCGCTAGATTGGTGCGCATATGGATGGCTGCTCTTAGCACTTTGTCTCCTTCTTTGAAGTCGCGACTACGGGCCATCTTGTTATATGCTCTCAAGATACGTGCACAGTACGCAACTGCCTTCTCTTCCGCATTGCTCCTTCTTCGTCTGCTAGGTCAAGGTCCTTGACTCGTCCACCAATCTCATCGATGTCATTATCCTCTTGGACTGCTATCAAGGCTATGTGTGCAGAAGGTACTTTGATTTCTACTGGCAAGACTGCATCACTACCATAAACCGATGCAAACGGAGAGTCTTAGGTTGTGGTTCTCTTCGAGATGTGGTACGCCCATAGCACCGAAGTGAGTTTCTCGTGTCATTTACCTCCATGATCATGCAGCTCAGAATTCTGACCAACGTTTTGTTGGTAGCTTCAGCCTGTCCGTTCCCTTTTGGGTAGTAGGGAGTTGACTTGAAGTGTTTGATGTTGTAGTGTTCTGCCAGTAGTCTAACATCTATGTTAACAAACAAAGTCCCATTGTCAGATATTATCCTCTGGGGAATCCGGTCAAACCTTCAAATGATGTGGTCTCATATTAAATTACTGACTGTTGCTCCTGTGGCTCGCCTCATAGGAATAGCCTCTACCCATTTGGTGTAGTATTCTGTAGCTGTGAGTATCCATATATGACCGCCCGAGTTAGGACTAATAGGCTCTATTAGATCCAAGCCCCACGAATGAAAGGGCCAAGGGGTCGAAATATGTTGTAGCTCAACATGAGGGGCGTGAATCTTTTGGTCAAAGACTTGACATTGGTAGCAATGCCTCACGTACTCATGCACATCCTTTTGCATTATGGGCCAGAAATAACCTGTTTGCAATAGTTGGTCCAATAAACGGTGATAACCTTGGTGAGCACTGTAGTCGCTCGAATGTATCTCCTGCATTACATCCTCAGACTCCTTGGCTAGACATCTGAGTGTCCTTCCCGTCCAACTCTAGCGGTACAGCAAATCCCCTACCAAGAAAAACCTCCTGACGCGTCTTTTGAGTTGGGCAGTTTCAACAACTTTGTCAGGAAGCTTGCCCAATGATAAATAATTAATATAGAGCTGTCGCCAATCTTCGTTGGCTTCTGTGATGACCATACAACTATCACAGATGTACTCACCATTACATCTTGGGAAACTTTGCTGCAGCTCGTTGGCCTCATTCATCATCGTGGGCCAGTAATAACTAGCTCTTTGTAGCCTTCGATATAAGGCTTCAGCATCCTTCTGGGAGCATTGATGGTTTTGCATGGTGTGTAGTTGTTGTGTGGCGTCCTCCAGACCAAGGCATCGACTTAGCACATTAAGTGCTTCCGTGTGGTATAGCTCTTGAGTTCTCCAATCGTCTCCTTCGTCACCATGAACCTTCTTGGTGATGGTGACAGGTTCCGTCTTCTTAATAACTTCCACCTGTTGTGCAGCTTCATCGAACTTAAGCCGGGTACCCAATGTGGCCAGTGCATCTCTGTGCCTGTTGGTAGTGCGCGAAAATTGTTCGAAGTTGACTGAATCAAAATTCTGCAGCAGTCTCTGTGCCACAATTTGATATTGTGCCATTATCGGATCTTTGACTGCGAACTCCCCTTGCATATGTTTTATGACAAGGTTAGAATCACCTTTCACCAATAGAATCTTTAATCCCATCTACTTGGCCAGCAGTAATGTCACGCCCCAAATCCGAGATATAGGATCTCGAGGATTTGCAAGGAACAACCTTCGAATCCAATGCATGGATGCGGATAGCCATTCACAATAATATAACCATCACATGGTTAATCAGAGATAACAACATAAACCAGCGGAAGTCTGAACAAATTAAAACTTTTAACTCAACTCATACCAGTTAATTTCGATCCCACATAATCCAGAAACAACTAATTCTATTACATCATAAATGCCCCCTTGGGTCAAAACCAAATAATATCCATTCTATTTATCTAAGTATTTGAAATAGAAAAATCATCTCTAAGGATTAATTCTTCTCCCGGCCCGCGTACTACTAAAATTGATCACCTGTTTCAACATATGGATGAGTCAAAGGTTAGTAAGGAAATCTAAATAAATCACAATAATTATTTCCATATATTCATAACAACACGGATTAATTCATACAATTTCAGCCAACAGATAATACAACACTCACGGTGTATTAGCATGCTTAATATTACATTAACACACTATACAATAAGTATATCACATGACACATTGTAATCCCATTACATTTCAGCAATATTAATCAATCACATAATCCCAATATATTTGATAATCACACACATAATCGTATCACATCATAACAATCATTAACATGGTCCCACCATGATAAATCATAGGTCCATATGATCCCATCATGCATTGACAATCATACCACATGGTCCCACCATGCCTTAAAACACAATCCACATGGTCCCACCATGTCTCAAACACAATTCACATCACAACAATCCTCAATGAAGGTACACACAAACATTCACTTCAAATCAAACATATGCAATGATTAAGGAAGTTTGATATGATGAAAGTGTGCACAATGAATGCAGATGATGATGCATGTGCAAGAGTAATTAGGCTTAGCCTAACCACATGCTCATTCAACAATCAACCCATTCTTTAAGGGACTTGCACCCACGGTAGAATGCTACAATTCCTATTCTTTAAGGGACTTTCACCGCACGGAAGAATACACCAATACACTTATTTATTGTGAGCTCATATAGAGTCACGCCCCATCATACTATTAACCAGTGGATGCTCCCACCACCACTCACAACCATTCATAGATCAAACACATAGTCAATTATATTGACTTCCAGTGGATACTCCCAGCACCACTCACATAACATACATAAATTAGATATCACAATCAATCACACACAACTAGTGGATACTCCCAGCACCACTTACACATTAATCACACAATTCAGATGAGTTGATCAGTCACACTGAGACCCTATGGATACTCCGAGCACCACTCACACCCCATACATAATTTGACATAAGAATCAATCACAAGACAGACCAGTGGATGCATCTAGCACCACTCACACAATTCAATTCTCTACGCTATCATCACTAACCTTCCTAACCTCATCATAATATCCATTTATTATGTCTTAACTCCTTAGTGTTATATTCTCATCATATCATGCTCAGAACTGCCAGTTCCTACTGGAAATCTTGACTAGTGTACACTTTGCATCACATGGCCAAAACTATTCATTTTGCAAGCAAACTAACCTCACACGCATATTCAAATCCTCATATGGGAACTTCCCATCAAATTTGAGTCCATTTGGACTTCGGTAGATGTTCGGTATATGCCGAGCTTCCTACCGAAAACTCTTGGTAGCTGGTCTCGGTAAGTGCCGAGGCTCGGTGGATGTGGCAGAGAATTCTGGGTCATTCGGTGGATGTCTCGGCATATGCCGAGACTCGGTAGATGTGGCAGAAAGTTCTGGGATTTTTTGGTGGATGTCTTGGTACATGCCGAGTCGTGCCCATACACTCAGAATCATTTTTTTACACTTTTTATCAGTAAATCACTAATTTATATGACCATTAACTCAATCAAATCCTATTACCCAAAACCCAATACATAACCATGGATTAGTATCGTCATGAACATCAAGGATCTAAGAACTAAATTCATGCTATCATGGTATTTTCTACACACATTATTCAATACAAACATGAAGAACATCATGTAATCTCTATTACAACACATGGATCTAATCACATCATCATTCAAACATCATATCATCCTATGTACATCATTGAATCATGCTTAATCAACCTATATGCATTATTTGATCACAACATCATTAAATCAGGCAAATCATCCCATACATATATCTATTGCATCATCATAAACCTATGAATATAACTACCGTAAGATCATTGGAGAAATCCCGACTTCTTCAGTCTTGTGTTTTCTGCACTTGAGATGGGAAATCCTTCCTTTCTCTAGCTTTTTCCTGCTTCTTCTTACTTTCTCTTTTGCTCCAACCCAGTTTTTCTCTTCTTCTCCTTCTTTCTCTTTTGGATGTATGAAGCAAGGAAAGCTTCCTTCTTCCTATTTGGAAGGAACGTGGGTTAGAGGGAGAATTCCCTTATTTTACTCAACTAATTCAATCCAAGTTGAAATTACCTTAACAACCATACCCTAAGTCCAATGGACCATTCGACCAGTCCATGATCCAATTCAAGTTTGAAATGTACGGTCCAAGCCCAATCCACCTTATGTTTAACAATTAACACAAGTTACCACTAATTCTCCAAAATTACATAATGGTCTAATTCAGTCCATCTTCTTACAATTAAACCCTAAGGTTCAAATAAGGATTAAAGAGAATTTAATTATCAAATTAAATGATAGGGTTAGGTCACTACAAGTAATCCCAGAACTAAGGCTTCATACTTTGTCGAGTTGTTGGAACAAGGGAACTATAGTTTGTATGCAGCTGATGTAGCTTCACCATTTGGTGAAAGTTTCACTACTCCTACTCCACATTCTCCTCTTACTATGGAGCCGTCAAACTGAAGGGTCCAGGATCCAGAATCCTCAACAGATGCTACTTCAACGGTGTCCTCAGGATCATTATCTGAAACAGGAAAATTACCTGCAAAGGCAGCCATCAAGTCTGCAACGGCCTGACTCCTTATCTAGGTGGGAGTGCTACAGGTCAAGTCATACTCCGATAACAGCAGCAACCACTTTGTAATCCTCCCCGAAAGAACAGGAGCAGATAATAAGAACTTGATAGGCTTTGATTTGGTCATTAGTTCGGCCTTATGAGCCAATAAATAATGTCAAAATTTATGCACTGTGTGTACCAATGCTAAGCAATTCTTCTTGACTTTGGTGTATCTCATCTCATGCCCCCTTAGGCCAAAATCAGTAACTTATGCAGATGGGTATTAGTCAAGCATATGATAAAATGGAAAACACACACAAGAAAGATAATGATGATGAATGCTTATGATGCATAATGTTCATGATGAAGTGGAATGAATGAAGTGAATGGAGGGGTGTTAGGCCTTGCCTAACCATGAAACCAACTCTCACACCTCCTTCAGGGAATTCTAACCAACACATTTCATGCATAACTTATGCACTGTATGTCTACATAAACATATTCAACATAAACAACTTATTTCTCAGATAAAAACCACTATCACATGCTTCTCATAAATCAGAACCATCAGTACTAATTCACAACATACTGCAATTCAAGGCAATTGCACACTTTGTTGCACAAATCCTCACACATGTCTCATTCTGGAAATCCAACACCACACATGACCTCACGAGGTCAAAATACAACTCCCTGCCAAATTTCATGGCCATTGGTCAAAATCCAAAAATTGCGGCATACCTCTAGGTTGCCGCTAGTCTGCCACACCCCTTGCGGCAGACACGCAGCATAATGCGTGTCGCGCAGCAGCTTCGCCCGAGGCCTGTTTGCGCTGGCCTGCGGCTAGCGGCATACCGCTAGGTTGCTACTAGGCTCGCAACTAGCACAGAAAACTCAGATTTGTAAATTTCACATTCAATCTCACCCACAATCATTTAACACATCAAATAATTTATAAACATTCAACCCAAGGTCTAATTCTTCCATTTAAAACATCATACCATAATTAATACACAACAAAACATTGGCTATCCACATGATCATAGATTTGTTCAAGGATTCACACAACTATCAAGCTATTAATTATTAACTAACTCCCATACAAATATCCATGCTAATTCCTTATCATATCATATCATTCTCATCTTATTTTCTGAATATGAATTCAGTCATAACCCAGAAAACAATTAAATATATTCAACTTTCACCCTCATCTCATGATCTTTCAACTCTATGATAATCAAAAGGGGAAGAAGCAAGGAGACCTACTTGTTATTGTGATTTGCCGAGATTTCATAGCATCAAGGATCTTCCAAGTTATCTTCTTTCCAGCAACTTCTTCTTCTCCCTTCTTAGCCTTTCTTCTCTTCTTCTCCTCTTTCTCTTCTCTATAGCCAAAACCCAATCTCTGTTCTTCTTTCTCTCTTGATCGTGTACACCAAAGCAATGGAAGTCGTTATGGGAACTTCCCAAAACCCCACGTACCTGTTTGGAAGGAAGTTGAGAGAGTTAAGCAACTCTCCCTCTATCCAAATCAGTTACACTAATTCAAATCCAAATAGGAAAATACTAAATTAACCTCACTCATCTTTGTGGGCCACATGACCAGGTCTAATCCATTAGTTCCATACGTTGGGCCCAAAGTCCTAGTCTCCTGAAATATAAAATTTATATAAGTAACCCCAACTCTTTCTAGTATTAGCATATAAGTCCCTAAAGTCAATTCTCATTACCATTAGACCCCAATTCAGAAAATTTAGCCCATAGTCTATTATAATCTCTCACAAGGGATTACACTATTAAATCACAATTAATTTATATTAATTATGATTTAAGGACAAGGGTCACTACAACAATACACCTCATCAGCACCGTCCTGTGCAACAAAGAGATCACGGAAGAGGGGTTACTATTCATTATTAAATAATCTAATATCTACCAGCTACCTAAATGTCACGTCCCAAACCTAGAGATCTAATTGGAGTCCCCTAAAGATTTGAAATATAACTCTCATCCCATTCCACATGGGAATGGTAGTCAATACATTTAAAAAGATAATTAATCCATTAAGATAATTATAAAATTCTGCAATTAAAATAACTTAAAAAAATCCAATCACATAAACAGTGGAAATAAACTACTCCCAGTCTCATGCATCAATCAAAATCCTACCAACTACTCAAATCTGATCCTAACTAATGAAAAAATTAAATAAAAACATAAATGCCAATAAATCCTACTACAAAATCTATTAAAATCATCAATCAATGTTCTCATTATAACTAATATCTTCATTGTACTCTTGTCCTCCATCTTGGTCATTATAGTTCACTTGTTCTCCATCTATAGATCCTGAAATATGGTTGTTGGAAAGCGTAAGCTACACTTAGCTTGTAAGTAAACAAAGCAAAACAATATTTAAGAATAAATTAGGGATAAATCCACTATTTATTGATATTCCCATAGACAAAAATAGAATGTTATTTCATGTAGAAAAATATATGAAGTGATGTGCAATGCAATATGATATGTTGGTTAAATTATAATGAATGCAATGCACGCTCATGCAACAATATATATAATCACCATGTCTGATTCAAGCACAATCATATGAAATGCAACATGCATGTTGTTTTGCATTCAAATAGTGTATGTCCCAAACTCTATCCAACCCCAGTCAATCCGAGAAGTCATCGTGAACTATCCCCGTTCACACGGCCAAGGAAATGAGGTTATTCTACGTGCGCACCTCTAATAACCCAAACTAAAATAGTGGGGTTAATGTGTAATTAATAAAATATAGGGATTAATTTAAAATTTTAGAAAGTTAACTATCATGTTTGACTTTGACTGTTTATAATTGGTAGGTTGAACTATAGAGAAGCTAAGTGCATCACACACAATATTAACTCTTTAAGTTTTAATGTGTGCCTAGGATCTTGTAGGAACAATTAAAATAAATTAATGGTTAGGATTAAAGGAAAGGAGTTTAAATCTAAATAGGATTAAGTTAGGATACAGTCAATGATGAGTTCATTTATAACTAAAACACTTTAAATCTAAGGGCAAGAATTAAATTAATCTAATGGATAGGATTAATTAGAGGTTTAGAACCAATCCTAAATTAATAAGTATTAAGATTAGATAAAGTTAACTTATAATCCAACTATAATTAGGAAACTTAAAATCAAAGGCTAGGATCTCGTAGGAACAGATCAACTTAATCTAAGGGTAGAGATTAATTTACTAATCCTAATAGGATAAAAGCACTTAGTCAACTAGGGACTAATAACATAAATCTATATAAGAACACCCTTGGACGTGTGAGCCATAATTCATAGAGGGAGGGGAGAGAGAGGGGAAAAATTCTTGAGCTTTAGGATCTTGGAGATTGAAGGAACTTCGGAAGATCAGGCTTAAAGAGGAAGAAGAAACAACACCATTAAAGATTCAAGGTAAGTATTCGGATTAAATTGTATTTTCGATATGAACTAGGTGCCTATGTCATATTCAGTGAGTATGACACAACACGGTCTTAAAAACTTTATCTTTTATTCTTAATGGAAAACATGATAAAAAGACTAATTTTATGGGTTTGAATAACATGCTACATCAAGGTAAGGATTGATAAGTTATTTATGATGTTAATCATGGGTATTTTAGGAATTGTATTTCATTGTGTGTGCTTAGATAAAATTATTTTCTATAAAATACTTGAAATATGAAGAATTGTGAAATCCGGGCGATCTGGGGAGATCGACAGCCTCACCGGTGTGTCGATGAGTGTGCCAATCCCACCACTGTCGGCAAACACACGATGTGTCATGAGTGTGATGATCTCCACATACCATCTAATGTTTAATTTTTGGATTCTCCTGCTCTCTAGGAACATAGTAAAACAAATTTGAGGTGATTTTGTTAAGTATACAAAAAGTTATGCCTAATTTATTGAACATATATCAAAACTGAAAACACTGAAATATACTTACTATTTGGTGTGCCGAGGTGGACCTGTGTGCCGGTGAGTGTGCCGAGGGTCACCGGTGTGCCGATCCTACCTTCACAGGAAAATTAGAAGACTCACAGTGTGCCGTCAAAATTAAATGCTCTCCAATTGATTTGATATTTTGCAAGCATGTTTATAATATCTGTAGTGGGTAGTTTTATGAAGAGTCACCAAGCCGATCAACTGGAACCTAAATCAACGAGTGATTGTATCCCGTATCCCGTCTCTAAAAGAACTAAAGCGTCAAACTAGTGGACCATCTAACACCAATCGAACCAAGCTAAGGAAAATAGTGAGCTAAGGCTTAGAATTATGTGAGCACACTTCAGGCCTACGTTTTTAGGAGTTTAATTCCTTTTTCTCCATCCGTCCCGATTTTGGAAAGTGAGCCAGTATTTATAGCTTTTGGAAGAAAAGATAACGGCAGTTAGAACTCCGTTACATCATTTATGACGATATTAAAACGTTAACTTGGAGTAGTATGCATTATGTACCCCCGTCTCTTATGTGGACCAATCACAAGTGGTTTTAAAGAATTACAGGTTTGCCACTTAGAAACCATGACACGGCCTGCAGTCTCCAATACGACAAGGGATTGGCAAACCTCGCGACCTTCCTTTCCTTTACATTTCTATTTTCCCCCAAATAATGTATGTATTGCCTTCATGACGCCGGAGCACAAGCGCTGGCAACTCTCATATGTTAAGTGTAATGAATATCATTCAGTCTTGATGTCTTCTAGACTGTTTGACCCTCTACGTTGTTAAGACTCTCGCTAAATGGAGGTATGTATCACCTTCTATGTCATTGAGACTCTCTCTAGACGGAGGTATGTATCACATTCTATGTCATTGAGACTCTCTCTAGGTTGAGGTATGCACCAGCATGTTGGCGTGGTGTATCGACGTCTTACAGCGTCGAGGGAGGTCGCTTCCCTTAGGTGTTAAATCATATCGATGCCAACGTTTTACAGCGTCCAGGTGGGTTGCTCTCCTTAGGTGTAAAATCATACCGATGTCGACACCTTATAGTGTCCAGGGAGGTCGCTCCCCTTAGGTGTAAAATCATATCGACATGTTCACCGAGACGCATATCTTTGGTGAATGTGAGGCGCACCTCTACGGTTATCAATCCGAGGGGATGTCCCAACACATGTGGGCCCTCGAAGGATGACAATTCGAGAGGATGTCCCAACATAGGTGGGCTCTCGAAGTATAAGTAGAGACGCATCTCTTTATCGGCATCCCACCGTGGAGTATAGGTTGATATCAGCTTCATTGTATACACATTGTAAATGTGTTGATCATCCTATGATTTATGTAGTGTAAAGAGTCATCATGGTAGCATACTACATTCTCTCTATATCCATGTCGTGGCTCTGCATTCCTTGAACCGATTCCTCAAACCGACCGGAGTTCAACCTTAGGGAGTTCCCGAGGGTTCTACCCATAGGTATTAGCGGGACCTTGTTACGTGTCGGTCATAATCCTCACACGTGTCGGTCTATTATTGGGCTATTTTCCAATATCATTTCTCATATCTACAATATCCTAATTAGACCATATGTGGTGTTGGAATTGCATAATACTGAATTTTTCAAATTTATGACCTATTATGGAGGATTTGCTATGTTTGCCCAACAAGTGAATTTTTTATTGACATTGCTATGACTTTAGAACTCATTGTGATCATGTTTTATATTTTAAAATACATCTGATCATGTACACAAGTCTATTTGATTAGTTAATGTGCACGGTTCTCTACACTTGCACAGCATATGCCTATTTTAGCATACTGACCTTGTATGTTGTCTAATGCATTGATTTGACGTCATAAATCCATATTGCTGGAGATTATAGCTAAAATGAGAGTTATTATGATCTGAGAATCATTTTAATGGTGAGAAAGTCCGGGATGGACTGATATTTTGTTTACTCCAAGGTGAGGAAGGCATGCATCCCAAGAGACTTGTGGTAAGATGATAGGTGAAAGAAAGTTCACATTGGTGAGGCCCAATATCTGAATCATAAGAATGAAATTTTGTTAGTAGATTGGCTAATGTATGGTTCATAAAGGAAAGTTCACATTAGTGAGGCATTGGGATGAGTCCCTATGATCAGAAATAAGGTATTAGGATTGTGCCCATTTGGTCGCAAACCCTCGGAACTATGATACGCACATAGAATAACCCCTATTTTGGCCATGTATTTGGGGGATGGTGTTCATCTTGTTTAGCCAGGGGTTCGATCAGATGTGAAACATACACTAATCAAATGCCAAACAGCATGCATACTTGCATATCATATGATTGTGTTAGATCACATGTGGTGATATATCTGTTTAGGTGCACAGTGTGCATTCATTCATTAATAACTAAACCATCATTCATATTGCATTACTTGACACTTTATATCATTACACACATGATTCTAACTTCTGTTTTTGTTTACGGATTATCATTGGAGTGGCATTGTCCCTACTTCAATCTTAAATATTGTTTATATTCGTTTATTTACTCCGCTAAGTGTAGCTTACGCTTTCTAAGCAACATATTTCAGGACCTATAGATAATGGACAACAGGACTACGAGGATCAAGATGGAGGACAAGAAGATGACGAAGACCTTAGTTATATTTAGATTGTCATTTGATGTTTTCAATAGAATGTGTAATAATATTAGTTGGATTTATGTTTTTAATGAGTTATTATCATTATGACCAGATTTGAATAGTTTAATAGAGCTTTCATTGAAACATGAGACTTTGATTCTATTTTATTTCAGTTGTTATGAATGTTTTGGTTGAATATTTATTAATAATATTATTAATTTTCCAGAATATTACTTTATAATTATCTTAAATAATTCAATGATTTGGTAATATATTGTTTATCCACTCCCATAGGGATGTATAGGGTGAGAGTTACAGCTTAAATTTGGGAACTCCATTGAGATTTCCAGGTTTAGGATGTGATAGCACCATAGTTTCTAGGGCTTCATCCGACCTAGTGAGCATAATCCCCACGTCTTATTTTTTTTATCACGGGGATGAATCCGAAGGCATCACCCACCAGTGAGCATAATCCCCACGTCTTATTTTTTATCACGGGGATGAATCCGAAGGCATCACCCACCAATGAAACTCCCTTGTGAACCATACATTACCCAAGCTACTAACAGAATTTCACTAAGGCATCTTTCCAAATAACAAGATGTAAATATTGGTCTATTGGGATAGCTAACTCTTAACACATGAAAATCAGTCCATCCGGGACTTCCTCACTTATATTGAAATTTCCAGATTTCAATACCTCTCGGTTATTTTCATAATTTCCAAAATATATAATTATGGGGTAAAGTCAATGCATTAGACACAATCAAGCTCTGGATGCTCCATAGACATATGTTGTGCAAAGTGAATTGTGAAATTAACTAGGCACTCAATTGTGTATATGAACAAGTAGAACATAATCTGAAAAATACGATCATAATATGCTTTAAGATGATAAGAATCAAAATAAAAAATACGCATGTTGGGCAAACATAGCAAAAGTCTCCTTAATAGATAATTTCTGTCAAATATATGTCATAATAAAATTCTAACACCACAAACAATCTCAATTAGGTATTTTAGATATGTTGGTAAAATTTCATAGCAATCGGACAATGTTGCAAATTGGCAGTCGACCCTCGACCTAGCCGACAAGCTTCGGTGGACCTCGTGGTCGACCGAAGTTTCTAGGTTGCCTAACCAGTAACCAAAAATAAATTCCACAGAGGGTCGGTGGAGTGTTGGTTGACCGACATGCTTCGGTCGCCTAACCCAAGACTGTAATGCCCTGAATCCTTTAAGAGAAATTTCCTCCTTATTTTAATTAATTTATTTGACAATTAATTGTGCTTGTGCATATACGGTTCGTGAACTAATTAAACATACGGGTGTAATTGTATTGTGACATAGTGGCTTCGGGGCCATAGTGTGATAAAATTCATTATGGGGTAAATATTGAAATTAAAAACTTTGGACTCAATTTCAAACGCACAACCATGCGTTTGAACTAGTCAAAGTGTCGTGGCTGAACGTGGGGTAAGTGGGGACAGAAGTGAGGGAATAGTTCCCTACCTCTCTAACTTCCCATTCATGAGATAAAGAAGAGAAGGAAGAGATTAGACTAGGAGGATCAAACCCTAGCCATACAAGACCAAGGAAGAAGGAAATGGAGAAGAAGAGGAAAGAGAGAAGGTGACCAGTTGCGACTAATGGGCAAACTAGGACCGGATGTTAGCATTTAATCACGGTAAGTTACATTTATGTATGGTCTTCACAGTATCATAGAGGGTTTTGTATTTATGTTCAGAAAATGATTTAGATTCAATGATTTCTCGCTCATTGTATTTAAATATGTAATTGCCATGTTTAAATTTGATTGATCAGAAGTTTTATAGAATGATTTTCATGTATGGATATGTCTTGTGTTGAAAACCAAGTTCAAACACTCAAGATCAAATAACCTAGAAAATTCCTTCGTGAACCATCGGCAGGTTCGTCGGTACACCAACCACCCTACCGAAGCAACAATTACAAGTAAACTTAATTGGTCGGTAGAAGTCGGTACACCGACCAATCTACTGACAGGGAACCACTGTCTCTTATCGGTAGGTGTCGTTACACCGACCAACCTACTGACAGTGGAATGATTTATGGACTCGAGTTGGTCGGTAGGCGTTGGTACACCGACTAGCCTACCGACGGATTATACCTTTAGAAATGTTGACTGATCGGTAGGCGTCGGTACACCAACCTACCTACCGATGGATTGTAGATTAGAAAGTTTAGTTGATCGGTAGGCGTCGGTACACCTACCAGCTTATCGATGGATTTGATTTGGATATGATGGACTGATTTGAATGGAGTTTCTAAAGTGAACGAAATGTATGTGGATTGTTGATTTCTACGGAATATTTATACTACTTCAGAGTGATACTGTCACGCCCCGAATCCAGTAACCCAAATCCCAAGTGGGATGGCACGGTTCTCGAGGTTAGACCTTCGGGATCTATTACTAGACCGCGGATTGCATACCATTACCACTAATTATAACTCACAAATG
>JAUPMG010010640.1:0-29611 GCA_031762675.1 Pachysandra terminalis
CCATTTGCTCGGTTAGGATAGAGTTTGAATAAAAAATTTATTTTTTTGTTGCCGTTAACGTTAGTTTTTAATTTTTCAATTAAGTCCACGTGACAACAATCCAACGGTGATGTATGGATTGATGTAACCCTTAAGCTGTAGAGGATGCGAGGCCCACAAAAACGCGAACGCAGCAGAATCCCACGCACTCATAGCGCTAACTTTTATTTCCCTAGATCTTAGCATTAATTACAAAATCGCCATCCTCTCTACCCACGCCGGCGCCTTTACATAAGTGTCGGCGTCGGAGGGAGATCGGAAGAAGAAGCGAAGATCTCAGAAAGAAAAAAACTCTTTCCAAAGACTATTATCTCATCACATGGCAATATCTGCAAACCCTAGTTGCATGCAAAATCCTACTTCATCTCGGCACAAATCCTGCCTGTCTTCTTTGAATTCCTTCCGAGTACCTTTCAAATTCGAGAAATTTACACCGAGTAATTCCGCGATTAGGTCTTTTTCGATTTCTCGTACTCTCACCAGAGATTCTATTATTGAAATGGAGAAGGAAAATAAGCCTTCGATTTTGCAGAGGCCGGATTCTTTTGGTAGATTTGGTAAATTCGGTGGGAAGTATGTTCCGGAAACCCTAATGTATGCCTTGACGGAGCTCGAATCGGCGTTCCGGTCACTTGCAGGAGATGAAGATTTTCAGGTTTGTTTCAGTCTGACGCAATTCCTTTTGTTCACTTTGTTTATTCGATTTGTATTATGACATATTTTTTTTATAAAAAATTTCTGATGGATTTTTGATTCGTCTCTTCAATGAACACAACAATTTTGAGGATTGCTTGAGCACAAAACTTATGGTTTTATTGTTTTTTTTTTTCCTAATTTATTTGTGTAAAGACGTGCTTTTCATTTTTAAACTAGAATTATATCTGTTTACTGTTTTGATCAATCACAGATTGTAATTATTGCTCAATGATTTGTGTCTCTAAGGCTGAAATAAAATTCGACAGGAAACTTCTATATTTTTTTTTCTTTATTTATATGAAATAAATAGCAAAATTTCATCGAAATTTCAAAAAATAATTTGATTTTTAAACTATTATTTTAATCAAAATAAATTATTGAAGCAATTTTCAAACTTTTTCGTCAAAATTGTTCGAAATCTTGTAGAGCAAGATTTTAGGATTTCAATTTTGCCCGTAAACGGAATCGAAAAATTTCAAAAAACTTTAAAACCTTGACATATATTAATAACTAGGTAGGGCTATAAATGAGCTGAGTCGAGCTTTTTCCAGCTCGACTCCGGCTCATAAACCTTGAATAAGGCTCAGGCTCAGCTCAAGCTCGTTAAAAATTTTTGGGCTCAGGCTAGTTAAAATATTTTAGACTCAAGCTTGACTCGCAAAAAGCTTGGCTCGTAAAAGACTCAGCTTGCAAAAAACCTTAGATTAGTCCAAATACATTAATATTATAAATGATGATTATTAGTATACATAGTATGATATATTAACATATATGTATAATATTAATATATAATATAAGATATAGGAATATAGATGTATAATTTCATAAACAAACCGAAGCAAGCTTTAACCGAGTCGAGCCTACCCAAGCTCGGTTCAAGCTCATTAATGAGCTTTCTTTTTTTGGACTTAGGCTCGACTCGTGAGCCTAATTATAGAGCTCAAGTTCAGATCATATGAGCTGAGCTAGCTCAGTTCATTGACAACCCATGAATAGGTGTAAGACTAATTTTAAGAAAATTTGACATAGCTATCTCAACGTTATATTTACACTTCAGCAAAATATAGTTGTTTTATAGTAATCATTTTATATTTTGAAGCAACGATTTCTAGGAGATTTTAATTGTTTTTTCATTGAATGAACTGTTTTTTGTGCCGTCTTCTTCTTAAATTATTTATGGGTTAATTTCTTTATTCTAGAGAGAGCTTGATGGAATTTTGAAAGATTATGTCGGCCGGGAAAGCCCTCTTTACTTTGCTGAGCGGCTTACTGAGCACTACAAGCGTCCTAATGGAGAGGGTCCAGACATATACTTGAAGAGGGAAGATCTTAACCACACTGGAGCTCACAAGATCAACAATGCTGTTGCCCAGGCATTGCTAGCTAAGCGTTTGGGAAAAAAACGCATTATTGCCGAGACGGGAGCTGGTCAGCATGGAGTTGCAACTGCTACCGTATGTGCTCGTTTTGGTTTGCAGTGCATCATCTACATGGGTGCTCAAGACATGGAAAGACAATCCCTTAATGTTTTCAGAATGCGCCTTCTAGGGGCTGAGGTTTGTTGTTACATTTCGCTTTTCTGTTTGATAACAACTTGAACTGATTTCTTTTACTACTATTTCTCATGGGATGCTTTACTTTGTTTCCTAGGAGCGCTTGATCTTTATCTCCAATTTGAAATGAATTAGTGTTTGAATGGTGATGTTATTGGAAGAAACTGAAGGAGAGATGTTGATATCGTTTCTTATACTAACTGTATTTTATATACAAGGACAAGTGTCCATGCTGATCAAACTGTTCAGTTTCCATGATACTGTTATAACACTAAAATGCAAGAATTGGAGAACCAAATTTAAGTACAGTATTATTATATTTACGACTGGCGGGGCTTCTCTTGCCCTTACCATTTGTATCTTCTATCTACTATATATATGTTTATGTTTATATATCAGTTTTTGGATTAGAAAAATAAGTAGGGTTAAAATGGAGGGGTGTCAACAAGAAGCAGGGAGTTGTTCCTTTGCTGGTCTGGAGGCGTCAATTATTTGTTGCTGCCTGTCATTATTATTCATTGAGTTAAATTGTTATGAATATAATTGAGTAATAGAGAACATATTTTCATTTGCTGTTATTTTTAAGAAACACAACACTTAGTTGACTATTGAGGAATGATTATTATAGAGGTGGTATGATGGTTAGCTAGTGTTGCTGTGGTACCTGCTTGGTATATCTGTACTTCTTACTCTTCCAATGTTCACAAGATAGCTAAAATGGAAGCAACCATAGTGGTGCATATACCATCCACATACAGTTGCTCCTTGGTCCAAACCTCGAAAAGAAAAGTTTCTCGTCCAGTTTTCCAAGGTTTCTAATCCATTTTTTGGACCTTTCTTCTTTTTAAAGGGCTTGCATTTCGAAGTGACAAAAGGATTCAGAATTGAGGCAAGCTCGAACATTGATTCATTAAATTAAATTTTCTTGTAGCTGTTTTTAAATTTTAATTCTTCCTCTTGTTATTGAAGTTGGCTTAGCGGACAAGTTAGGTCTGTGAATAAGGGGCTTATTGTGGAAAAAATAATGTGTGGTTTATTGGATTCCAGAGTCGTGTGGTACTTGTCAGTGTCTCTCTTTGTTGGACTTCAGAAAAAGTGGACGAAAAGGCAGGAAGCTTGACTGTGCTCTCTCTTTATTGGACTTCAGAAAGAGTGGACGAAAAGGCTGGAGGCTTGACTATGCTTCCACCATTTCTCCGTGGCACCTTTAATGAAGATTATGGATTTTTGTAATGGTCAAAGTAATCGCTGCAAACATCTTGCAGAATATATTCATGAGAATTGCATTTATCTTCTGTTATCAATCTAAATGGTGATAAGTTCAGCTGTGCGGCATAAATGAATATGTTTGATAAACACAGGATAAATCTGGATTTACTATTAGTAATGATAAAGATATATTAGTTTAAAGGACGACCTCAACACCTTATTTGTTGAACTTTTATAATTTTTCTCTTAATCTGTTTCTCATTGAAGTTATGTGACTTATAGGCATGGTAATCTCTTTCATTTTGTTATTCAAAGTACTGATTAAATGCATGTTGATCACTCTCCTATACTAATTTCTTGAGCTAAACTGAGAAACTCTGAATTGTATGATGCCATATTATGCCCCGTCTTATTCTTTCCTTCATTCATCCATTCATTTTTTTTTATCTGTATAATATTCTCATCTCTTATTGGTGATTTAGCTCTCCCTTCCCTACATACCATTTGTTTATGACTATTGTGTTTATTATTATTATTATTACTATTATTATTATTATTATTATTATTATTATTATTATTATTATTATTTATTTATATTTAAATAAGGTTCTTTTGGTGACAAGATTTATCTTGATTTATTGATTAATATTCTGTTTGTATCAGTTTCCTTTTGCCACTCAAGGTCCATTGTTCAAACCCAGAGAATGTTGACTACATCTTATCCATATTTACGATTAATTTGGCTAGTATACTTCTGTTAGTGATTCACTATACCCATTCTAATGAAGGTTAGAGCAGTCCATGCTGGAACAGCCACGCTGAAGGATGCTACATCAGAGGCTATACGAGACTGGGTCACTAATGTGGAGTCAACGCATTATATTTTGGGGTCTATTGCAGGACCACATCCATATCCCATGATGGTCAGAGAATTCCATGCGGTGATTGGTAAAGAAACAAGAAAACAAGCACTGGAAAAATGGGGTGGAAAGCCAGATGTTCTGGTTGCTTGTGTTGGTGGCGGTTCGAATGCCATAGGGCTCTTTCATGAGTTTGTTGATGACTCAGATGTGAGGCTGATTGGTGTTGAGGCTGCTGGTTTTGGATTAGATAGTGGGAAGCATGCTGCTACTTTGACGAAAGGGGAGGTCGGAGTACTGCATGGAGCTATGAGCTACTTATTGCAGGATGAGGATGGACAAATCATTGAGCCTCATTCTATTAGTGCTGGGTAAGAACCAAAAAGCATGTCAATTGTTTATATCCTAGTGCTAAATTCTACACAATTGTAATAGCTTCCTCTCTTATATATAGCTTGGATTACCCTGGAGTTGGACCAGAGCACAGCTTTCTAAAAGATCTAGGGCGTGCAGAATACTATAGTGTCACTGATGAGGAGGCATTGGAAGGTATGTGCATTAAATATAAGATTTCTTTTTCACGTGTATAAGATATTTTCCGTTCTTTCTACCAATAAATAACATCGCACACAGATTTTGATACACGTCTAGCTTTTGAAAATTGGGACCCGCTATATGATGGGTAATATTAAGAGATCAAGTATTCGAAGTATCAGCTCGATCAAATGATCTCAGCCTTCTGATTTTACTATGTACTTTTGGATGATGTAAAACTGTTGGGAAACATCATTTAAAATTCTGAAATAAAAAAATGCACGTGTAAGATTAGAACTCCTAAAAATCCATTCTGGGGTAACTCAAGATGTTAATGAGAATAAATTTTCTTCAGAATGCCTTGATATTTAGAACACTTTTCTATCTTGCATGCAGATAAAAACGTAAACCACTTGCTGTAAGATGCTGCTCGGTTATTTGTTGTGTATAGTGCATATAGGACTTTAACCTTCCTGAATTCTTATTTTCTACTAATGAAGGTCTTATGATCTGGATTTTGGTCTTATAAATTAGAAGATTGAAATGAGATTGACATCATTACATCTTACTATTCGAAGTTACCTTCTACGTAGATTGTATTAACATGGTTCAAATGTTTGCTCACCAAACCTTTGGGCAGGTATTTCTGTTAGCTTATTGTCCATGTTAATGCATCTGTATTTCATCCGTCATACTGGATGAAAGGGGGTGCAAGGAAGGCACCCCCTTTTGAAGGAATAGGGCAAACAAAAAAATCAAAAAATATATTGAAAAAATGTAAATTGTTGTTTTCATTGAAAAATGAGTTTATAAACAGCATCAAGCTTAAATAATGTACAACCTCAATGCAAACAAGCCTTAAATAGTATTTAAGAGGCCCCGTGGTTGGCACCCACGGGGGGGTTGACAAGCAGATCTGGAGATCTGAAGAGATGAAAGGGTTCCACTCACAGGAACTACCCCATTCATAGTGTAAAGTATCGGTCGATCCTGAGTTGGATCGGCGGTTAGAACTCGGGATTGGCTTAAGACAAGCCACAATCTCATGCCGATCCCTAAATTGTTAAAATTTCTCTGACTCCGTCCGAAACCGAGTCAGATCGTCCGATCCAGATATCATGTCGTATTAATCTTATTGGTTTCAGTTTCATGATGCATCTGTTATTACCTGTCACCGTTACTCATTAGATATCATGTCGTATTAATCTTATTGGTTTTATGATATTGCATTTTGTAGCTTTCAAGAGACTATCTCGACTGGAGGGAATAATCCCAGCACTTGAGACATCTCATGCATTAGCTTACTTGGAGAAACTGTGCCCAACTCTACCCAATGGAGCCAAGGTCGTGCTTAACTGCAGTGGCAGAGGTGATAAGGATGTTCAAACAGCCATCAAGTATCTGCAAGTCTAAAGGTAGGTGTTTCTATGTCAGTGTCATTTTCTCTCCAGTTGGATCTATTTAACTTATATCAGAAACGTTTTTCCCATCTCTCTTTTGGTTAAAAGCAGAGAAATTTTGTGTGAGAATTCCGTGAATGTAGAATATCCTCTGTTTACATTTCGAATGAATAAAATGCATACTAGTAGTGGTTAGTTTAATCTCTTAAGTCATATTGCATATTAGCATAGGTAAGAGACGTAGCTCCTCGTCCAATATATTCTTTATTTTTTGACAATTATATCCAACGAAGGATTACAATCTCTATGCTATTTATTTGCTTCGAGACTGGTTTGAAGTAGATTTGGCAACAAGCTGGGCTAGAGCCTTGACATAGTGTGGAGCTGGCCTGGGTTCACATGGGCCTCATGGATGCCTTAACCCAGCGTGCCGTGCGTGCCGGCGTGGCACGGATTATTTTATCGGCTGTGCCTATTTTTGGGCCCAGGCTCAGCCCGGCATGAGGCATTACTCTGGGCTGGGCTTGAGGTTTTGCCTATAAACCCAATTGGGGCTCGTGTCCTGCACTGTCATGTCGTGGTCCATGAACCCAGGTCTGGCACAGCACTGTAAGGCCTGTGGTGCCCTGCCCAGCATGGACCATATCATGCCGGGTCGGGTCGACAAATGCAGTCGGGCCCATTTATACATCCCTACCTACGGATGGTCATGGTATCTTTCCTAGCCTATACATACATTCTCTTGGAAGTTAAAAAATACTTTCGTAGTCTATACATGCAATATCACCAATGGTTGTTCATATGGCAACCCATTTTTTAAATGGGTAACGAAAGATACTCTCTTGGAAGTGATTCCTGAACCTAGAAACGCTTTGGCCATAAATGCTTCTCCTTTTAAGAAGCAATGCCCAACATGGCCAAAGAATATTCATGGCAAGGCAAGTAACTGCTTAGTTACAATTCAATAAATCTGAGATGCCTTCATTACCAAAACAATTACTGACCATAAGCATATGAACATTATAGAGATGCAATTTGTAAGTGAAGCTTATGAGTAAAGCATAATAATTTTATTACCATTAAAAGCTTCTTTTATTGAATAAGCAAAATTGGAACAAGGCATAGATTAAGTAGAGACCACATCTCTATGATGGTCTTTATTCATTGAAACATTAACCTCCCAAAGCACAAAGCAGGATGGATACCTATCGTCTACTTACCTGTATAGTTTACTTACATTCTTTATTGTTGAAGTATTCTTCTTATTACTTATCTACAACAAGAAACGAAATGCCGCCGATGCCATCGGTCTGACCGACCAATACCATATTCTCACGGGTCATCAAACAACAGATACTCCGCAAGCAAGATCAACTGCCAAATTCATCTAACCATTGCTTTACAACTGAGAGAAAATTGCTGCTTATTCTTTTGTCTTCTTTACTGCTTTGCCTGCATACAAATCTAAAGGGTTCAGGGCAAGGGCAAGCTATCCTGGGTTCTAATTCATACAATGCTAGGCATTTAATTCATTAATAGTAAGAAATGCTATGGGCAAAAGGTAAAACAGGGTACAGTCAGATGCATGATTTTCTTTTTTCCTCGATTGATATTTCAGTTCTTTCAAAGAGTGAAAATAACAGGAATGCAACAATTCCCATTTAGAATGGATCCGAGGAATAAGCTTCCCCCATAAACCACCCCAACACCTAATACTGCACCATGATACTATATCTCCATCTTTGCCCATCTAACTAGAAAGGCCAACTCTAACCCAAGTACTGGCTCAATTTAATTAATTCTAAATGTCAGATTCTCACCAGTGATGATAGTGATCTGTGTCTTTAAATCTCTGAGGAATGATAATTTATAGTCTGGCTAGGGATGTGCAAATGGACCTTTCGTGCCATACCATGCCTAATTTCAGGGCCCCAGGCCCAGCATGGGGCACCATTTTTATCATGCCGGGTCAGGTTGGGTTTCGTGCTTTGCCTGATAGTTTGACTAAAAACCAAATGAGGCTCGTGCCCAATCACGCATGGGCCGGGCATGGCAATGACCTCCAGGCCCAACACGGCACTACAAGGCCTATCGTGCTATGCCTAGGCATGGACCAAATCTTGCCGTGCTGGCATGAGCGGTCCAGCCCATTTGTAAATCCCTAAGTGGCACATCATACCATATTTCTTCACTATTCAAATCAAAAACATTCTTTTCAAAATGAGAAAAAAATCTTGATCGATGATGATCACACGCTTTTTTGTGTGTGAGAGAGAGAGAGAGAGAGATGGCACTCGGTATCCTATAGGCGATAGAAGGGTGGCTTTACAGCTTACAAACAACAGACAAAAAA
Source organism: Pachysandra terminalis (assembly GCA_031762675.1). NCBI lineage: Eukaryota > Viridiplantae > Streptophyta > Magnoliopsida > Buxales > Buxaceae > Pachysandra > Pachysandra terminalis. The sequence continues at coordinate 8,645 of JAUPMG010010640.1, forward strand.
GGTCTCACCAAAAAAAAAAAAAAAAAAACAGACAAAAAGCGATAGAAGGGTTGTTTTACAGCTTTTATCTTGCCATGTAGGGGCTGTAAACGAGCCGAGCTTTGCCCAGCTCGGCTCAGGCTCATAAATCTAATCTATAGCAAGGCTCAAGTTCGGCTTTGGCTTGTTAAAAAATTTTACGGTCCGAGCTGAGTCGAGCTTTGACCAGCTTAGCTCAAGTTGGTAAAAGCTCGGCTCGCAAAAAATTCGACTTAGAAAAAGCTCGACTCATAAAAATCCTTAGATTAGTACAAATGCATTAATATTATAGTTGCTAATTATTATTATATGTAATCCAATATGTTAACATGTGTGTTTAATATTAATACAAAATAAAAGATTTAGGAACATAAACATATAATCTCATATACAAATCGAGCCGAGCTTTAACTGAGCCAAGCCTACCCAAACTCAGCTCAAACTAGTTAAGATAATGAGCTTTTTTTTCAGGCTCATGCTCCAATTGTCAGCCTAATTATAGAGCTCAAGCCCGAGCCTTAGCCGAACTAGCTCGGCTCGTTGACAGCCCTATTGCCATGTTTAGCAAACAAACAAGAGATATAATGGGATACAAACAATAGCATACCTGGGAATAGAGAAAGGTTCCAAGAATTGCAATAGCAGCTCCAAGAGCATTGACAGGTTGGACAGGTGTGCGGAAGATGATGATGGAGGAGACTATGACAGATATGCGCTTCATGGTGTTTCCAATGCTAAACGTTAAGGGAGAGATCTCATCCAGAGACATGTATGAGACTTGATTGTATAGGTGATAAAACACACTCTGGGCCGCCACCCACCTATTGTGTCCAATTTGAAGCCGCACACACAAAAAAAAAAAAGAAAAAAAAAAAACAGAAGAGGCATTTTTATTAGTAAGACGACAAATATAAGATATGCAACATACTTCCGTAAACCAATTTTGCTGCATATGAGAGCCGGAACTTTGAAAGTTCTAATTCAGTAAATGATAGGGGAAAAAATTGCAGCTAATAAGATGACATTGGTAGAACACAAAGATGTGAAAGATGACAGGAGAATGGAAAAGGTATGCACGAGTAAAAATGAAACTTCAGTCGATTAATGGCAAACTCATAGTAATGACTGAAAATATTAGATATTTAATCAACAAAACCAGTAACATGCACCTAATCTAGAGTGTTTTTCAGAAGAGTAGAAATCCTGTACAACCTTCCTAACCTGTGCTACATACACAGTTTATTAGGAGAAAGAACAGCAAGCAGTAATTTGTTCCAAACTAAGAATCTAGATTTACAATAAATTCTATTGTAAATCTAGATTTACAGCAATTTGTTTTCATTGAAAACATAACAAAATGACAGATCTCTCTCTCTCTCTCTCTCTCTCTCTCTCTATATATATATATATATATATATATATATATATATATACACAAACATACATACATATTTCTTATACTTTGGATAGATATAGTCAACAGATTGAATGTAACATTCTTGACCAGGAAGCCTGATTTCATCTGGGCATGTTGAGTTTTTATCACAGGTATTCACAACCTCATATAGAGCCATAAATGCCAAATAACAAGACTTCTCTGCTGAAATACGGATTTCTGTGAGTAAATGCAAGTACAAGCTCCATTCATTACAATTAATACATATAAAAAGACGGGTATAAATCGACATATTCATCGAAAACAAAACATGACAGATTTTCTCCTGATTTAACAAAAAAACCGAACAACCAGTTACTTAATTGTCCGCCAAACCAAAGTAAACTTCAGTTTTTAACCCCATACCTATATAAGCGGAAGTTCAATTCAGTACACATACAAAGAAAAAAGAGTTATCAGTTTTTGAGGTTACCAAACAAAATGTGGCCCAATCTGAGAGACGGCGTTTTTCCAGCCAACAGCCCACATCTGGGGACCCTCCACAGCAATTGCAAAAGGTATGAGAATCAAGAGAGACAATATAGAAAGACAAGCGTAATAGTTCATTCCACTAACGGACTTCCCCTTCATCCCTCGTTTCGAAAATATGTTCCGAAACACAAAAGCCAAATTTGATATCATAGCCCCCATAAACCCTAAAACAGGAAAACAAAAACAACCAAGAATTCAGAGAACAACCAAAATAACGTAACAAATTTTAGAACAAATTACCAGTCTAAACAACATCATTGCTTTTGAAAAAAGAAGAAGATCAAACCAGGCCAAGCTACATCAAAATTGAGGACACGGTAATGAATTCAGGAAATAAAAAGTCCAAATTAAATGTTTTGATGCATTTGAAATCAGAACTGAGACCACTGAATAAAGAAGGAACATTCAGTAATACAATCGTGAAAAAGGGAAACTTAGAAACAAATAATTTACATCTATGAAATAAAAAGAGAAGAAAGCTCATACTAACCTATCATGTTGAAATTAAGCTCTGTTACGGCGGCAAGTGCACAACCCCCGATAATCGGCAAAAGCGACAGGTAAACCGGCACCGGAAATGTCTCACCCAAGAGAAACCTCGACACCAAAACGCTGAACGCAGGCTCACCACTCTTGATGATGTGAGTGAAAGAAACGGCGACCTTGGACATACTCACCGTCGCAGCTACATGCCCTATGGTGTGCGCGACAGCAACCTGCAGAACAAAGAAATTATTCAAATCAACGAAGAAACAGTAAGAAAGGATGGTATAAAACAGTAAAACCCTGAAAACAAACACTCCAAAACCTCGTTTGATTTACCGGAAAGAGCGTTTTCCAGAACTCGAGATCAGTCTTCGGAGCTTCGGCGATCCTCGTAGCCCAAGAAATCAGCATCATAAGTGAACCCGTTGCCAGCGAAAGAGTGGATGTGAGCCATGGGAACGGAAAAGCGTTAAGGACCTTCTTGTTGTAGATATTGAAGACGACGTTCAACGCCCACCAAGTTGCGAAGTAGATTCCGATCTTAAGCTTCCTAGCAGCAGCAGCAGATCGTTCCTGTTTGTCAGAAAATTCGATATCGGCATCTATCGGCTGCGATTGATCGGCTTCGTAGGCTTTGCACTCGATTATAGGTTTTCGAGGCTTTGATCCTTCAAAAGATTCAAAACCTTCGATAGAAGATATATATAGAGGTTTCCGTGCTGACAAACCAGATTTAGGTCTTTTCGCTGCTAAAATGGAGGGAAGCAAAGAGAGTTGCGGTTTTGGAGCCGGCATCAGAGACTTTCGCCGTACGAGATCGGAGACGGCGAGAGTCTTTGCCGGTTGCTTTACGAAGCAGATCATGTTGTTAAGAGTAAGATCACCAAACGATCAACTGGTTGTTCTACTAAAAACTAGCAAATTGACGAAATGATGGCGAAAAAGCTAAGATCAGCCGATCTGAACCGGTTCTTGACAGAAACGAGAATAGTAGAAGAGATCAAGCTTGAATAGCTCTAGAAAAAGCAAATAATCTTTAATCCTTTACGATTCCGTAAACGATGCAGCTTAAATAACCAAAAAAGCCAACGATCTTTATACCTAAGGAGATCTCGAGTGGGAAAAAGTTTCTAACACCTGATTTGTTGATGAAAGGCTTTCAAGAGCATAACGATCTACTGTTCCACAAACGGAGATCGAGGAAGAGACTGAAGAACTCAAAGATAAAGAACCTTGATCGATCGTCTCATAATACTAAGAATAAACTTAGAAACCTTTAAACAAGTAGAAGAATTTTATTGATCACTCGACGAATATTTAAAACAGATTTCTAAAACCTTAAAATTTCGCGCTTTTGTTAAAACAAAACTTCGAGAACTCAGAATTCGCAGTATTTTCCAATCGATCTACGGATTCCACGAGAAAACACAGGAAATTTTATTTTAATACAAGAAAGTAAGAGAGAAAATGGTAAATGAGAGGGAGACTATTGAAAGAAATGATTAAAATAAGATGAAAATCTTTCCTCTGTTCTTTCTTGAGAGTTCATTTAATAGAATTACCATCATATTATTGATAAGGCGGGCTAAATTAACCCATTTTACACGCGGCACTTGATTACAAGCGTGTGTACATGTTTGGGTATAGCTGCAAACACTAAATCACTCCAAAAAATTGTAACGACTGTACAACCGTCATTGTCACATATTAGTTGTCAGCAGTTGCGTACGATGATTAGACCATTTTAGTGAAAAGCAAAATTTGAAACGGCAGGATATCTGACCGTTCTTATCACCAATTAATGCGATAGCTTTTCAAGGTATCCATTTGTTTGAAATCCAGCCCACAGGGAAATGACACGTGTTTCAAACCTAACAAACACGTTCCTTCTTTCCTTTTTGAGGTATTCAAAGGATTAAGGACTTATGCTCCTATGACAAACTGCCTTCTGGATACCCGAGAGAATAAGAATTTTACTCTTCCTCCAACGGATCTCATTTTACTCGAAGGACGTATTTAGGGGCATGATGCCCCTAATAAACTCCTCATATAGTTAAAACCTCAATAAATCCTTGAAGTCACATCTATTTGCTCTCTAAAACAGACTCCGAGTGATTTTATTCCATACCTTCTAACCCAAGAGTCATGCTTGGATCATATCCATAGACTTCGAAGGACTACTCTGCATGCTTTGTCTTGAAGGGTCACAAGGCATCATATTCTCTCCGAGGGACAAACTCGACGGACAAATACGAGGGAGCACCTCAACGGACAAATACGAGAGAACACCTTGACGGATAAATCCGAGGGACAACCTCGACGGAAAAATACGAGGGAATACCTCGACGGACAAATCCGAGGGACAACCTCGACGGACAAACCCGAGGGACAACTTCGATGGACAATTCCGAAGGAAGCCTCTTCTAGACTAACCACCTCCAGATGGTGAATTCGAATGAGGTATTTTCCCTCCTACTAAGGGTGAATTCGAAGGAGGAATATTATCCCTTCCTCCTGAGACGAATTCCAGGCTAACCACTTCGAGAAGGTCAATTCGTCAAAGGGCTTGTCACCCAAAAAAGACTAAGGATTCCGTCTCCCTCGAGGGATGCAAATTTGGGTTCACCCCCTCGAATGCTGTTTTTTATACATCCGACTTACCAACTGGGACTCGAAGTCACTTTCATTCATTCTTATGAACTGACTTCGAGTCATATCTTGGGACTTTCACTTCCAGAAAGCAAATCCTCAGTGGAATGGGCTTTAGAAGTTGAAAGCATGTCATCTTCAGACGTATTTTCTGAAAGACTGGTTTCCCCCGGACTTTGAGAACGTCCTCTCTCTTTACCTTTAGGAATTTATATATCAACTTCTGAATTCATCCAAGTAGAAGGCACTAGGATTGGTTACTGTAACTATAAACCTTAATGGATTTCAATGTAATTCCCTCCTTACTGGGACGATTGATCATGAAAACGAATTTCCTGATGAGACGTTCTCTACATGGGTAATTCGAGAATACATTGATCACCTGGTAACGGTACAGAGGTACTTACGTTCCTAGATGGAAAATAACCACCAAAGGGAGTTCTCCTTCAAAATACGAATTCAGCAAAATACAGTGAATTGCCCTCTAAAAATGTTGTCTTGAGACGGATTCTCAAAATAGAAGTCACATGGTGAAAACCTCACCGACTTATCACCGCCTTATAAATATCTGCTTTCTAACTTATCTAAATGGGGTTTTGTCTTATCTAGGAATAGCGACAGGATGGTGACGTTGCTCATTGAAACTTGTATGAAAGTGACACACATCTTTAGACTGTGTTGCACAAGTTCCAAAGCAACTTTTTGCAGAACAGTTTTTAAGGTTTGAAATTATTTGGTCTCTTTTTCTGAACGTAACTTAGCCGTGTGAGAGTACACGCATCATTCAAGATATTTTTCAGGACCACGTGTCACTTAGGATTCGCTTAGCACTCGAGGGTCCCCCTCTAAACGCTTGGCCGAGTAACACTTATCCTACTGAGAGTGAAAAACTCTCTACAAATACTAGTGCCCCATCCTCCATTGAAGAGGATCGAAAAATCTGAAATCTGGACTTAGAAACCCTAAAACCTGAAACAATGAGAAGAATATACTGTGAGATAGAGAGAGAGAGAGAAAAAATCTTCAAATCTGTGAGGTTTTTCTGCTCTGTGACTGCATTAACTCCCCTTCTTCAGTTATTGCAATCCCTCTTTTCTTTCTACCCCTATCTCTTTGTCTTATTCGCAGTTCAAAGTTGACAAAGAACGCTATTAATAGAATGGCTGCGCGACGGTTTAGGCTGTCTTGAGACAAACTTCTTACCTTACTCTCTAGTTGATAATTGTAATTGGTTCCTTATAATACATTTATCCTTTTACAAATCCGTCATCACCAATATCCTTGCAACTAACTTTTACAATTGTAGCCTTTTAACCGAGCTTTATTACCCAAAAAAAAAAAACAACCAAATGTAGCTTCAAAATCGTCGTATGGCATTTTCATGTGAAATCGATGGGAGCGGATTGCGTGTTAGAAGGCTCACAGGGCCGGCCGTGTGATGTGATACACACCGGGGGCGAAAATGTAATTTTTTCCTTGGATCCCACCACCAGGTACTGTTTTGGTGGGACGGGGCAAAATTATATTTTTGCCCCCGGATGTCTACATCACAGGGCCGGCCCGGATGTGGTTGGGCAACGGACCACGGTTGATTTGCATAATGATTTCTTAGTAATTTTAAATAAATCCAAAAATATAATTTTGCCCTTGAGCCCACCATCAGGTGCTGTTTTGGTGGGACGGGAGATGTCTCACATCACAGGGCCGGCTTGATGTGGTCGGGCAATGGACCACGGTTGATTTGTATAATGACTTTTTTGTAGTTTTAAATAAATCCAAAGTGCATTAGTCTTACCAATGAAGGTTGGCCTGAGTGAAAGGGGGCCGTAGTCGCTTAAGCAATTGGTTTCGGGTTCGAGGCCCTGCGGATGCAGTAAACTTTCTTGGGAGAGGTTCCCGCCTTGGCCCGATCGTATCTCGGAGGATTAGTCATGGGCAAAAGCCTGGGATACCTTGGAAAACCAAAAAAAAAAGAAAAAAAAAAGTGCATTAGTCTTACTTTGGACCCAATCATAATCCGATCACAGGGAAGTGTCATAAACCGTATCTTATCTTTGGATGTTCAATTAAATGCATGACACATCTCTGCACGCTCCAGATAATATGCTTTCATGACTTGTGGATTTATGTTCAAACAAAGTATTTGTTATATACTCTCACCATCCAAAACATAATATATTGCTTTTGCAAGTATGAATCTCACCAATAAACAAAACAAAGTATTTGCTATATACCCACACTTGCAAGTATGGATCTCCCCAATAAAGGTATATATGTCATTTACATTAACTGTTCTGAATGGTATTATGGTTCATCTGGACATAAAATAAATTTCCTTAGAAAGAGAGAAGCTTTTTTTTCTTTTCTTATATAGTTTTTTACATAATGTAAGCAAACGCTCTGTTTTGCGGTTTTCTATAAAATACTCAAAATATAACATGTATAAGCACATAAGAGAGAGAGAGACAGATCAAATGGTTTAAGCTTACCAAATTACCAGGGTTTTAATTCTCGAGATCACGGATCGGACCGGTCCTAATCCGGATTGGTGATACCAATCAATCCAAATCTAGTACAAAAGTTGGATCACCCATTCTAAAAAAAATTGGATCACAAAAGTTGGATCACCCATTCTAAAAAAAAAATTTGATCGGCCAGACTAGTCATCGAAATTGCGGTACCAATTGCTATACCGGCGATAATGGTTGGGACTGGTCGATATCAGACCGGTCCAGGCCGATACTTGTTGGACCGTTCCATTTATAAACTAGAAAAAGAAAAACAAAAAAAAAAAACTTTCGATCGGTTGGACCGATTGTATCAACCGGTCCGTACCGGTATCAGTTGGATCAGTTCGATCAAAAGCCACTTGATACAATAGTTATATCGCGACTTAAGATCGAACCGGTCTTGGCCAATCCCAATACGGACCGGATCGATCTGATCCTTGAAACCATGCAAATAACCACAAGAAAGACGTTTTCCTCTCAAAAGACAGCAATACAGAGGTTTGGTGATGAATTGATCGATTCCAAGCATGATTCCATAGCTAGCTATGGTAGCGATGAGAGCACGCTAAGCATTGAGATTGCCAAGGTATCAGCAACTATATTATCCTCACGAAATATATGAGAAATTCCTTGTACAAAATGTTGCAATAGTTACCTTGCTTCAAGGATGAGACCAGTGATCTTTCATGGGACCGGTAAACGGCGAATCACAATGGCATTGCCCCCTTCTAACCAAATGTTGAAAAAAGCATGGACACGCTGCAACGACCGCCCCATAACCGTCTCTTATAATTGTTGCCGCACCCTCTTGACTGGTTGCACGATCCACTGCTCCATCAAAGTTGATTTCTAGCAATATGAAATAGATTTCATTGCATTACAAGCTAGCCAAATAAACCAGTGTAATAACAAACAAAACATCAATGTCAGACCTACAAGGCAGTGTGTACTTGTTTGCCTTCTTCATTGAGAAGGGATGCGGAGGTGTGTGTAGTCATCAGGAGAGGAGCCCCAATGGTTCTTTTAACTTTCAGAAGTAAAGGAACATGCATCATCTTTCAAAATTTGTTTGATAACGATACTTAAAATAGAACATTCAAAATCTGGTTTAACCAAAAAAAATTCCTGGAAAAAGGATATACTAAATATTTTCCATCAACTAATTCAGAGAAAATGAATTCTCAGTTACTTTCTAGAACCTCCTCTTCCCCGGCCATGCCAGCCTCTTCTTCCACCACCACCTCTTCCTCCACGACGACTGCTACCCATAACTTCAGATCTTACTTTCAAGTTCTCAGGCAAGGGAAGTATGTGATCAACACACTTCCTGAAGCTAAAATCATCCACGGATTCGTCATGCCTTAGGAGAAAGAAGCACCGACTTTTCCACATTGGATGGTATCGGACTTGGAAGGCATGGATCCCGCCGCCAACCTTCTTGTCTGGCTCAGCATGACCCTTCTTGAGTAGATCCAGTAACACCATGTACTCATACTGTGGAACAAGAAGACAGGTAGCAACAAGCTAGTAATTAACACAGCACATACAGCCCCAACATCACACATTTGCTTAGTACCATAATGCATGGTGCAAAGGATCGGCCGATACAACTTGGGATTGACTAGGTCTGAGACATGATACATATGTCGGTCAAACTAGTTTGGATCGGCCGATCCAACTCGGTAGAGTCAAACAAATCGGTCAAGACAAATAATTTATCATTTTTTGCTCATTTGATTCATTGTTTGACTCGGCCGATCTGATACAGATCACCAATCCAACTCGGGATTGGTTGGGAACGATCCCGATCCGATCCCAGAGTTCAAACACTATGCCATAATGCACTAAATCATTTCTACAGTCAAGATATGATCACTTGTTATCATATGATCCACAGCTATACCATACATATTACAATATAATTTCCAAATTTTATAGTGTTTATATTTTTTGTTAAATTAGGATGACTCTATTGCTTAGTTGTTCAAATTTCATACTTTTAGACCATATACTGCTCTTGGTCAAAAAAAAAAATTGTCTCTTGATTATTACCATTCATTCTTTTTCAAGACAATTTAGTATATAATGCAAACTAATCTTTAAACATTCTGCAAAATATTACCGTCCAGATTAAAAATTCTCAAATTGTGTTTACTAAGACCACATTCAAGGCCTGCTCCATCTACTAGAAATTACAATAAATAGACCAAACCTAATTCTAGCCCAAAAAACAATCAAGCATTATTATATGTCAGCTTGGCCAGGGGAGATGCCAACTTACATCACCATTTCAAATTCCTTATTGAAGCCAAAAGGATAATTGTAGTGTATACTTATGCACTATTTTTAAGATGGAAGAGACTCTTTTTCATGGGTGGAACTACATAGAGGCAAGAGGGGGCAACTGACCCCCTCAATTTTTAAACAATTGTAAAGTCGACAATTATTTTTGTAACATATTACAAATTGCCCCTATTAAATTTTGTTTTTGCCCCCCCCCCCCCCCCAGAGGTTTTTTGATGCTCCATCTCAATAATTTTTTCTCACTTCTGTATCCTCTTTGGTTCGGTCTAAATCGAAAATCGAAGTCGGTTTGTTTGTTTGTTTATTTATTTTTTTTCATTTTGGTTTGGTTATGGTTTAGAAAACAAAAAACCAAATTAATTTGGTTCGGTTTAAGGTTAAGGCTACGACTAAACCGAACCAAAAAAACCTAAGTATCTTATGTGTGTGTGTGTGTATATATATGCGTGTATGTATAATATAGAATCTAGCATTAATTTTGTCAAACCGAAAATCGAATTTTTGTCAAATCTTGCTCCCCTTACAATTGAATCCTGGCTCCGCCCCTGCTCTTGTTCTTTCTTTCTTTTTTCTATTGATGAATATGGAAGAGACTCATTCTCAAGTAGCCAAGCATATAATGAGTGGCAATGGTAGAGACATCTATAATGACTGGCCTCTGACCCCACCAATTTACAGTAGGGCATTCATATAATGAACCTACACAGTAGAATGAATATATCATGCCTCCCTAAACTAAAATGGAGTAACTGTTTAGTGTTTTTTGGCTCAATATGCATCTATATATATATATATATATATATATCGGATTGGCTGTTCTATAAGCTATAAACAGGCTCTGTGTGAATTTTCTGAATCAGACCAAAGCATCAGAATGGGTGATGCAAAAGTTTAATTGATTGCCAACGAAATAAGTTTCTCAAAAGCATAATACACAGTTTCCACAGCCAAAATCCAATCCGCAATCAGAAAATGCCAAATAAAAATCTATATTAGACTTCATCCAGAACATCACATCTAAGGAACAAAAAGATGATAAATGCTACTAAACTCACAGAAATTATGCAGTTAATTAAACATAAAAAAAAAAAATGAAGCGAAATCAAATCAAACTACGATTTGCTAAAAAAGAAAGAAAATCCATGAGAGAAAAAACAGTTACCTTGTTGACATCGAGATTAAGAGACCAGTGATGAAGGAGCTTGAACAAGTAATTGAACATCTCTTCCGACGAACTAAACTTCTTCGGACCGAGACTCACAGGGTCTGATTTCTTCTCTTCTTCTTCTCCTCCTCCTCCTTTTGCCTCACTCTTTTCCAATTTCTCGATGCTTTCTTCTTCGACGGACTTCCCAACCATCTGTTTTTTAGAAACACTATTCTCTTCCTCTGTCTCGCCTCCATCTTCTCTCGCTCGCTTCGAATCGCCATTAGATATCTTCTCGACGTTAGATTCTGATCTTTCGATTCCGTTGGACTGATTTTCCTTGCAATAGTTAGGGTTTTGAACTGCTTCTTCGGACATCAGATCCATCTCTTCAGCGATTGCTTTCTCTCTACCTTCGATAGTCTCTGAGGTTTCAGCTACTACGTCCACCATTACTAGTTCTATCGATGCTATCTTCGAGACTGCAAAAACCCTGAGAGACTGCAAAAACCCTATTTTCAGAAGTTATAAACCCTACTTCCAATTTCGAATAGTACCGATTCATCAACCCGCTAGTGGGTTTGGGTTAAGTTTTCAACCCGAGGGTCAGGTTTGAGTTGAGGATTTTCAACCCGCAAATAAACGGGTCAGATTTCGGTTAGCCCTCTGACCCATCGGGTTATTATACTATAAATTTTACTTAATGTACTTTAAAAAATATGTACAAATTATATATATATATATAATGTGAGGGATATGATATTTTCTTTCCCATCTCTTTTCCTTTCCTTTCTTATATGGAAGAGCTCGGTTGTTGAGGCTGGAGCATGAGAAGTAAAATAGAATATTGCATGATATATTGCATTATTATTGTTTGCATGATATTAAATAAGATTATAAAAAAAAGAGAGTATTAAATTACAATATCATTACAACTTGTAATCATGTTTATTATACAAAGACATTCGATAATGCATTTAAAATAAATAATAAAAAATTTAGTAAAATCAAATAGGTTAAGACAGGTTGGGTGCGAGTTTGATTATTTTAACCCGTTTATTAAACGGGGTAGGTTTGGGTTGAGTGCTAAGCTCGTTAATACCTCTATCAACCCAACCCGAACCCATGCAATTACCACCTCTACTTATAGTAGACGAGGTTAACAAAACTGGTGCTTTTACAATTATACCCTATTCATATATGCTTATTATTCTAAAGAGGAAAACTTTTTCAAACTTGTGTTGTGTTTGGACTTTGGAACTACAGATTTTGAGAGAAACGATTAGACTGGAAAAGCACTTTTTCCTGTTTGGTTGAAAGAAAGATTTGGGTATGGAAAGGGATCAAAATCTTTCTCCTCAAAATGATATAGAGATTTTGGAAGTAAAAAACAGAAAGGTGAAGAGCACTCTTCAACACTCTAACCTAACCTACAAAATTTCGTATCTTTTTTCAATGACCAATCAACTTTGCCAAAATATATGAAAACTAATCAAAGAGTCGTCCAAAGTCAATAGAATTTGATTTTTTTTTTTTTTTTTTTTTGTATGTCTCATCTTGACCAAACAACTTGAAAACAAACACATATCATTTATTTTCTTTTCTTTTTCACTTTTTTTTATTTTTCTTTTCTTCCAAAATCCCTCAAGAAAAAAATTTGAAGAGCTTTTAAATAAAAATGAGATATTTAAAAAAAAAATTACTTTTAATGGACCCACAACAATTCAAAGCAAGACATGTTTTTGCTCCCTTTTGTTATGTACTGCTCACCATTCAAAGCAAGACATGTTTTTAGAAGAGTAGACTTCATTGGTAATGGATTCATACCATTTAGTGTTGAATGGTGTTAGCATACACAACAAAGACCCCGGCCAAACATAACATGGAGGAGGTAACTGACGAACATTTCTTCTCTGGAACAATTTTCTTGACAGTTGACCCTTCCAGATCTGTTCATTTGGAAGGTATATAGAACTACCAAGAAGTTTGTCCTCCAGTCCTTGGGACGCTGGTAGGACATCCCCTCAAAAGAGGGGTGGGGAGGGTCGGGAGTTCGATTCCGTGTCTCCCCTATGGGGGAGTTGGTCAAGTGACCATCCGCGCAGACAAAAGAAAAAGTCAGCTTTAGAGCCTTGTGTCCAAATCAATCCCCAAGTCTAAAGCTTTAGAGCCTTGTGTCCAAATCAATCCCCAAGTCTAATGGGTTGATTGATATGGCATCACTGCAGGATTATATGCATAACATATTTGTCATAACTCATCACACATTATTTAATTTTGCTCGAGTCAAGCATTGAAGCACTTAGAATCCTGCAAAAAGATAATAAACAAGTTGCTTCCTAAAATTATGTTCCTATAAACATTCAACAACATAAGGAAGGAAAGTGAGAACATCACTGCTCTGTTACAACAGATTTAGAACTAAGACAATGGGATATCCTCCCATCTGAAAAAAAAAAAACGAAAAAAAAAAATTGGAATATCTAACCTATTGGATCATCCTTTAGCAGAAAAGGTAAAACAAAGTCATTAGGTGTTGTATAAGTTTATATCTCAAAACAAAAAGCCCTCCCCAAAAAAATATCAAATAATTCAGGAAAAGGAAATTACACAGTCCGCTGAGTGCCATTTGTTTAATCCGATCAGGTATCAAGTTCCTCCCCGAAATGATAATCAACTTCTCTAAGACTTTCACATTCTCGAGTAGAACTTCCACAAATTTCATCTCCTCTTTATACCCATCAAATTCCCTAATTTCAACCGTCTTAAGATGTGTTAACGAACGAGTCCATACCTAGTGAGACGCCATGTTGTTCATTGGAGAGCCCATCTGATCGAAATTTGAGTCCCTATATTGCAGTAAGAAATCAGAAGTTTAGAACTTCAGTTTACACTGCTCACTATAAAACTATAAAATTATGGTCTGATAATAATATACAAAACTCATCACTTCCAGACCATAAAGCACAAGAAGTTTTTATTTATTTATTTATTTATTCATTTTTTTGTGACATTGAACCCACGACCCCACTTAGTGGGGACGGGGTAAACCCCAAATACATGACCCCACCCACAAGAACCATATATCAGGTAAGCCCGGGGACTCGAATCTAGAACCTCCAGTTCCTGAGCTAGAGAGCCTACCAGTTGAGCTAACCCATGTAGGTTAAAAAAAAGTTTGTATAAATAAATAAATAAAATTGATATATGATGTGAATTATCATCAGAGCCATGATGTCAACTGAAACATTAGCGAAGTTCTACCAGCCTTTATATTTTCTTTTTTCTGAGCCTCAAACCATTTAGATGAAACAATGGTCATCTTCTCCAAGACTTTTGCGTTCTTTAGCAAAAATTCTACCAACCTCATCTCCTCTGATTCCAATGGAAAAACCTAATTTCCAATGCCTTGAGGTGTGACAACATTTTATGAATAACTCTTACCGATCCCCAATATTTTCTATAAAAATGTATGGGTTGAGTCCCCAAATGAAAAAAGTGAAATTAAATTCAAAAGTGAAAGCTAATGAATTCTCTTAGTTTTTAATTATACAAAAATAAAAATGGAATTTTAAGCTGCATCATATTTTACCTCTGCAAAGAGAAGATATTCCAGATTAGGAGAGCATTCAAGAATGTTTAGCAACATTGAGCTAGAATGGTGACCAATATCCTGAATCAGCTCCAAACGCTCCAATACACGAAACTCAAGGACATGGTTTCTGCAATCATCTGCAAGATTCCAAGTCTATGCAAAAGACAAGGGAATGTCATCATTTTTGAAGCAGGCAATATCTCTTTCTCCCTTTGTTGGGTGACGTGGAACCCCCAACCCCACTTAGTGGAACAAGGTAAACCCCACCCGGGATACATGACCCCACCCACAAGGACCATATATCAGGTAAGCTTGGGGACTCAAACCTGGGACTTCCAGTTCCTGAGCTGGAGAGCTTGCCAGTTGATCCATTGTATAACAAATATATACAAGAAATTTCATGAAAAAGGATTCTTTTATTAAATATTAGAATATTTAAAATAAAAAAATAATAAAAAATTAATGGCTAGAATGCAGCAACTTACCTTTAGAGTATCCTACGATGATGTTAGAACTTTTACATTGGAGGCCCCTTGAAGAAGCCTAGTTAAACAGTGTCCATGTTCATGGTCTCCCATGTATATTTCAAAAACCAATGGATTATAAAATCCTTCAAGATCAATATATGCATCATGAAGAGAGGATAAGTCTCCTAGTGAACAATCACCAACAAAGGCACCTACAAGTTTCAAATATACGAGACTCGGTGCATCAATTTTGATCCGACACTCATTTATATGATCAACTTCCCCCTTTGTTTGACACAAAGATAATTTTTTCAAAGAAGGATTCGAAATCTTGATACACTCGTGACCTGCCCAATCACATCTATCGAGAATCAGATCTTCAAGAACAGGGCATCTAGAAAAAAGTAGTTCAGTAAGGTACTCTTCGGTGAACATAATGGTATGAAGATGGAGGACTTTAAGGCTTGGAAAACAAACGGATTCCGGAATATCGAGAAAATTTTGAGTGTTCAGTTTCAGTGACACTAGAGATTCACAAGTAAAAAGGCAGCTGGGCAACTCAAAGGGTCCATTTAAATAAACACAGAGATCAAGATCTCGTACTTTCCTCATTAACAGCGGACAGATCCATGCATTAACCCGAGAGAGATCATTGAGGAATGAGGAGAGCACACTTAAGACTGAATTTTTGAATGCGTAAGGGGTCACGAAGAATATGTACTCCATCAACGAAATTCATATAGTTTTTGTTGTTAACGCGACCTTTCTTAGACTTAGACGAAAAGAACAAACTATCATCAAAGTCATGATTGTGGATGCAAGTCCACAGGTATCTCCATCTTTTTGATAAAATGCTGATTCCTACAGCATACTTTGTGGGAAGGCGCGAGAGGATATTATCAAGAATGTTGTCCGGTAAATTGCTTATCCAGTTGACGGCATCAGGGAAGCTCTCTTTCTGGGAAGTCTTATTATGGTTTTTAGGATCAATCCTCAAAGGATTTTCGTCCACATCTTCAAAATTATCCCTAAAAATTGAAATATATAATCAAATTCTTCAAATTCAGTAATTAACACAAATGAAAGAACGAAAAGAAAGATACACCAAAGAAAATTGCAGCTTCAGAATCCTTAAACACTAACAGTTCAGATTATTCAGATATAAGAAAAGAAAAAAAAAACAGAACATCAATGGAGATATCATATAGACAAACCTTTTATGTAAAGATGATCGTCGAAACAGGATTAGTGATAAGCAACACTAAATCAATAATTAAAAAAAAATGATTGAGATTTGAGACAACAAAGATAAAGAAAATAATCACACCAGAAAACACCAAGGATATAGAGAAGGAACGAATGAGAAATACCTGATGTCATTGAAGGAATCGAGGAAATCCATGAACGAGCTTCTGATGACTTGACAATTAGGGTTAGGGTTTTGTTGCAGTGGACTTCAAAATTGAAATGGGTTTTGTTGCTCCAAATCGTCTATAGCACAAGTGAGTTGTACATTGTGTGGCACAATTTTGATTGGGGCCACGTATGGTCTGAACAAATAATAACAGGAAGAATACCGCTTAGATGTACCATAATTAAGAATATGGTATTGACTCAAATTGGACGCATAGTTAGAGGTGACAATGGTCGTGTCGGGTCATAACCGGGTGTGTCGATGCTTAAACGGGTAGGATCGGGTTTGGCCCATTTACCAATGGGTCAAAAAACCTCAACCCAAACCCAACCTGTCCATAAACAGGTCAAACCTGTCAATCCATTTAAAATTTAATTAATTATTATTTATTATTTTAAATTTTAAATTAAAAAATAATAATATAATATAATAAAAATAATAATAAACGAGTCACACGAATTTGACAGGTTGAGTCGGGTTTGACCCGTTTACCAACAGGTTGAAAAAATCTCAACCCAAACCCAATTAATAAACAAGTCGACCCTAACCCATTCAGTCGAGTTGGGTCGTGTTTTGCCAACTCTACGCATAGTTTTCATTTTTTCAGAAATAACATTGCATTTAAAAACGAAAAATGCGTAGATATCCTTAAAGTGTGGGTCTCACAAAAAAATGTTTCAGTCAAAACTCCTTTGACTACAGATAAACGACTTTTTGTTTTCCAATAAAAATAAAAAAATATTTATAGAAAAATTAAATGAAAAGATGAGGAGAAAAGCATGTTCCCCATCCTACTTTTCACCACCAAAGCTTCATTCTTCCGACACTTATACAATAAAGGGTAAAATGGATAGATAAAAAACTTTTCTCATTTATTCCTATTAACCAAACATTAAAATCAAAATTTTCTGTCATAGACTCATAGTGTATCCAAACTGGCAGTGGATCTCCAAATGCTTAGCGACACAAAAGATCAAATTTACAGTAGAGGCTTGAATAAGTACATGCAGTTATGTTCACAAAAGCAAAAGGTATCAAATAAACACTTGAGACTGGATTTCAGAGTATGAATCTACAGCTTTAGAACAAAGAAGAGCTATATCAGCTATACTTGAGGCCCTTGGAAACTCTAATAGCTTTTGGCTAATCACTATTCGCTCCTAGGAATCACCCGACACATAATCATCAAAAACAATAGTCATCTTCTCCAAGACACCTGCATTCTTCAAGAATGATTCCATTATGGACAGAGCATCTTCATGTCCATCAAATTCCATGAACATAATCACCTTGAGGTTCGAAAAAAAACATGGCGGCACTCTTTGTATATTCCAATAGTCTGAAGCATTGAGATAACTCATGCACACTCGCTATATGATAATACAAAACAAAAATTCAAAGGCGTGAGAAACCAGAAGAAAAACCAGGTGAATCAGCTATTGTGTTGTAAATATGAAAAAAATTGTAAGAGTTATGCAAGAAGTACCTGGTAAAAAATACGACATTCTAGATTAGGAGTGCTGTGAAAGTATGTCAAATAGCACAAGGAAATAATGAAATCCATCAAAGTCATCAGTTAGCGCCAAATGCATCAAATTATTAAACGTTAGCGGCCAAACTAGTGCGTAGGAGAATGTCTAGATACATGACAACATAATTCACAATTGTTATGAAATCAAACAGTAATTTTAAGAAAGAAACAATAAGAAATTTGCAGTAGAGACATAATTGTTGGCTTAAGGCCAATGAAAAACAAATCTTGAAGGAATAAGATAAGTTACATTAAGAAGCCGAGCCAAGCGAGTCTTGCCTAGTTCAGCTCGGGCTCGTAAACCTTAACCAAGGCTCAAGCTCGGCAGAGGCTCGACTGAAAAAAAAAAAAAAAAAGCTCAACTTCATTAACATTATAGTTGATGATTACTATTACATATAATGTGATATGTTAGCATGTATGTTTAATATTAACATATAATATATGATATAAGTATTACGCATATTATACCATATACAAACTGATCCCAGCTTTAACAAAGTCGAACCTGCCCAAGCTCGGCTGAAGCTTGATAAGATAATGAGTTCTTTTAGGCTCAGGCTTGGCTCACGAGCCTAATTATATGCGCCGAGCCCGAGCTCGAGACAGCCTTAGCTGTAACTTATCTTGAAAAAAATAAATAAAAAGAAAGTGCTTTCTACTAGGGGTGCAACTTGGGTCGGTTAAACCCGAAACCGAACCGACCCAAACCGACTTCAATTTGGTTTGGGTAGGGTTTCTAGATATTTGGTTCGGTTTTGGTTTTAAAACAAACCAAAACTGCAATTTGGATTGGGTTGGTTTGGGTTTCAGGTTTCCCATTTCAGTACGGTTCGGTTTTCGGGTTGGGAAGTTCAGTTGGGTTTGGTTTTGGGTTAACCTTCACCATTGTCGTTTGGTCTTGGATTGACGTCAACCCGAACCAAACCGAACCGAGTTGCACCCCTACTTTCTACTACTTTTCCAATTAAAATTATGTGTCAATTGATCAACTGAAGAAGCCCTTATCAAGCAATGCCAAACAAACCATACTTTCATCGAGTAGGCATTTGGCTAATAGAACATTTAAAAGAGAATAAAGAAAGGGGCAGGAGAGGAAGCATACCTTGAGGCAAATGGGACTTATAGCCAGATTTTTTACATTCAATAGCCTTCTAAGAAGCTCCGACTCAGGATACCCACCAGATAAATCGTTCGAGAAAACATGAATACATGCATCAATTAATGATGGCAGGTCATCTAGTGAATAATCTTGTGATAAAGAACCATTATACTCGAAAGAAATGAGACTCAGGTGCAGAAATATTCAATTCAATAGTATATAACAGATCATCTTTTTCTATCTTGATTATAGCCAAACTCTTAAGTGTGGAACTGTCAATGGTGGCAATTTGCACATTCATCCAATCACATCGTAATAAAACCAACGCTTCAAGAACTGGACAGCTAGAAAATATTTGTTGGGTTGTGTAGTCATCTGAGAATATAACAGAACCAAGATGCATTTTCTTGAGGCTTGGCAAACAAATGGAATCAGGAGGTTTCAGATTACAACAAATGTCTAATTTCAAGACAACTAGTGATGCTCAAGTAAAAACACAGGAGGGCAATACATCAATGGGTTGTTCATTGCCTAGAGAGAGATCCAACTCACGAACATTTCTGCTTACCGCAGCAGAAATCCAGGAATTAACATGAGCTGCATTCTGAAGATGGTTCCTTCGAGATGGAATCTATTTAGATGTGATACATCACTCAAACTCAACACTCTATTGACGAAATTCAGAAATTTATTCACCGATTCCTCATCAGAGAAAAGTTTCGGTCTGACAAGCAATGATCTTCAATGTGTACATCAGAGAGTGAAGTCCAAAGATATTTCCATCTTTTTGATAGTATGGAGGTTCCTACAGTCTGCCTAGTTCTAAGGAAGGATAGGAAGTGCACAAGAATGGAGTCGGGTAAATCGCTTATTCTATCTTGGTCACGTTCACCCTCTCTGCAACTACTTCCATTTTCTAATGAAAATTGAACACCAGACCCATACCTAGAAAGATTAAATGCTTTATCAAAATTTATTTCAAACTTCAAACGCACTCATAATGCATATAAACTCAAACCCTAGAGAGATAAAAAAAAAATCTAAAATTAAAGAAATTGATTAAGAGCAAATTATTTACAGATATTCCAAGCTATTCATAAATTCTTTTGAATCATCTAAGAAAACATGTCTAAGTAATGCCCTAACTATGATTTAGAAGAAAGAAATATATCCAGAAGTGTAATCAGATAATTGCATTGCATAGTGTTAATTCCTAATAAGAAGACCTGATTCATCGTTCAATGGATTGGAGATTCAAACCCTAAATCAAAAACCTTTTCTAAAATTAAAAATAATAATAATAATAATAATGAAAAATAAAAGAGAAAAAATAAAGAAAAGGAAAAGAAATCAAACTCGTTGACTCTCCTCCACTCATCATCGTATCTCCGCTTCCTCGGTAATGGCCGATTACCATCGCCTCCTATAAGAGTAGAAGAACTGTACTCTTTATTTACCGAATACCCGCGTAAATCGGTCAGTTCGGTTCGGTTCAGTGGCAAATCAAGACCGAACCGAATTATAGTGAATTAGACTGCAAATCGAACCGAACCGAACCGAAAAAACAATATATATATATATATATATACAATATTTTTTGGTTTGGTTGATTCGATTAAACTGAACTAATTCAATTTTTAAAACTATAACTAAATCAAAATAAAACCAAACCTTTTTTTTTCGGTTTGGTTGATTCGATTTTTGATTTAGACCAAATCAATTGACACCCCCTAAATCGATAGAAAATTAGATTCTCGGGTCTATAGTGCAACACTGCAAAGAGATACACCTCAACCCCAAGTCGCATGTCAAGTTTT
>JAUPMG010010641.1:0-15670 GCA_031762675.1 Pachysandra terminalis
GGCTTTGGCTTACGGATATTATGTTGTTGTTTTTTAGGTTATTAAAGGAAGATAGATCACTAAAGAGAGCTTTGGGAATGGGAATTCAAAGATAGATTTATAGAGGATAATTTGATATAGATTAGTTAGTTTAATTTCAAGATTTTGCAAAGTAAGGACAATGTAATTAATAAGGTTATATTTTATTAGAACTTTATATTTGACTTCCGCTTATGTTCTTATATTGCTTTCCACTCCCATAGTAATATGGGGTGAGAGTCGCAATCCGACTCGGTTATGGATCCACAGATCTAAACTGGTTTGGGTCGTGACAAAGATTATTCTATGTGTACAGCATAGTTCTAAGGGCTTTCAACCTATGAGGCACAATTCCCTCACTTATTTTTTATCACTGGCCCGCGGCCAAAGCTTACACCCACGTATCTATTCCTTCAAGGAATCTTACATATTCACAACTCAACAGAAAAGTATAACATGGTCTCACTGTCTCCCAAGCTTACACCAACATACTGATCCTTGAGATAGTTTATCATCTTCCAAGCTTACACCAACGTGTGCATCCTTGGGTAACCATCATTCCTTAAGATTGTAGAAACCTACCCTATGTGGGTTCTCTCTCAACTTGGGTACGATAACAGGGGTCCTCTCATAGGACAATAATGGTTATCAAGTCAAGTATCTCATATGTTAGCCTAAATCCAAGGGTATTATATGGGGTATTAGGCTAGGTCGTCACAGTCGGAAGGTCCATATGCAATTATCCATATTCAAATCCATTTATTAATGCATCATACAATGTTTCACAGACACATATTCAATCATCAATCATTTGGACACAGTCCCATAATCTACTCTATATGATACTACAGTACACAACAAAACTCTATATAACCCACGCTGCCATCAAAAGGGGAAATGAGGTAAACATATTCATATGAAGGAGATATAAGCCACACTGGGCACACTCACAGACTCCAAACCTTACATAAATCACACTTAAGCTCTCAACCATGATCCATCCACCATAAATAAGATTTTGAAGAATCATAGTGCCTTAATACATCATGCACCAAAAGGAATTGTGCAAGAAGCACTTAAATAATGCCCTTTCAACAATTATAAGTGTTATTATGTCACAAATGCCACTACTTGCGTTCAAACACATGTATAAAGATGGTCTTGAGCTAGTAGGAGTGTTTTGGGGTCATTCACACTTGTTTTTCCAATACCAATTTAGACAATACTATTAGGATTCTAAATCATCATCTATAACATGCAAATCATTCGAGAATCCCGAGGAGAGGGTGTGCATTCAACAATAAACCCTTCTCCTCGGTCATAATTCTAGAACACAACCAAACACAACATCAAAGAGAGGATACTCAACTAAGGGCATAGCCGAAATTGCGTCGGGGTTGATCCGTAGTGTCTCCGCGATCTGCGATGGTTTCCCATGTGCTCCAATGTTCCAAGAGAATAGAAGAGAGGAAGAAGAAGAAGAAGAAGAAGAAGAAGAATGAAAATGACCTAAGGCTCCTATTTATAGGTTTTACAGGTTAAGTTAGGAATAGGTTCAGCAGTAGGGACAAAACGGGGTTTCTGATTCTATATTTTTCAACTGGGCACCTAAGCAAGTTCTGCTAGAGGGCTTTTGCTGGTGAGTCTGAGGTGGATCTCTAGCGCTATCGGATATGATTTATTATCTTGTCTAATTTTTTTATTTTAAATTAATTGCCAAGGTCTCTGCTGACTAATCAAGTTGGCTCCCTAAAATAATCTAGTTTTCCTAATTAGTCTTAAGGCCTCAGGGTGATCCCAATGTGTTTTAACTTCATGGGATTAAGGACTAGGTGAGCACTAATCTTTCCTATTAGTGAGTTTATTTTACTAAATTTTTTATTAAACTTGGATTCTAATCTTAATTTATTAGCGTGATTATTCAGGTTCTTACACAATACCATAAGAATCAAAATGAAGTACACCCATTTGAGTACACCCATTTGAGACAGCATCAAACCCTTCTTTAAAAATTTGCAAATGTTCTTCCACCCTAAAATTGAATCATTTGTGATGACTGAACACAATTTTTAAGTTAATTTTAAGCTAATCAGATTCACAAAAAGGAAAAATAAGTGGGTTGACATAGAAGGATTCGTTAGAAAAATTGGTGTTGTATAACGATCACGTGGTGATGATATCATCAGTCTAGAGCAAAGAAATTGTAAAAACACCTCATACATAAGCCATTTTTGTCAATAAAATAACAACAATACATAAAAAGGCTAAATATCTATAAATACCCACCATAGAGATGATAATAAAGATAAGCTGATTTCAAAATTACGGAAACCCACATTACAATAGATCTTGTATGAGTATTTCCAATTCCAATAATTGATTAAATATCAACAAAAATCTTTTAAATGAAAAACGAACTCTAAATAGATGCAAATTTAGTTTTAAGAAACCCATATTGAAACCACAAATCATGTTGTTTGTTTAACTATTTTTGTCTGTCTTACCGTTACAGATAAATTACATAGAGGGGTTCACATAGAGGGGTTCGATAGTTAAACAAAGATTTACTTTTTATTTTTTTATATTGTTTGATAACAATAAGATAAAAGATATGAGATGGACTATATATTAAAGTCAAAAGTTATTCCTATAATCAAAAACATCTCACATCTACTATTAAGGTTAAATAGTTCTTTTATCAAGATGGAATACTGAACAATCATACATTAGTATTATCTGGCCATTACAATCAAAATACATACAACCTAATACATCTAATTCCAAATATATTGAATCATGCATAGTCCAAATAATATGAAATGAGTTAGGTTAATTTAGTCTTTTCTAATTATTTTGACATAAAGAAAAACAGTGTTAATGACTTTGAGTACTGTATATTTTGCATGAAGAGGGTCTAGATATAACCAAATGTTGAAGGAATTGGTTCCAATGCTTCCACAATACAACAACGATGAAGGAATATTTGTGATTAAACAGAGTGTAAGAGCTTGTTAGTGACAAAAATATACAAGAAAGAAAGCGATCAAGTAGAAGACAAAGATGAGAGAGAGAGAGAAAGAGAGAGAGAAGTGCAAGCATGAAAGTGTTGAAATACTCACTTCGACGTATGATTTCTTAGGACGTCCAAGCGTGGTTACTATTCCCATGATAGTTCAACTCTCAATTCATGAAACCATCATATGCATACATTTCAGTAATGGGGTTCCTCATCTCAGTGTCATCTGTGATAGCTACTTCTCCCAAAGTGTATTGAATTGATCTAACTAATCTCATCATCACCTCAAGCAACTCCTGTACTTATAAAAACACTTCATTTAAATTTTAAAGAGAATCTAATAATTTTAAAAATAAAATTTTCAATGTTAAACCAAATTTGCATGGGAAAAGATAAACAAACTAATAAATTAAAAGAAATAAAGAAAAACCTCAAATAAATCTTGAACGGCTCCAACCCGCAAAAACCCAAGACCGTGTTGACCAAATGTGGCCCTGCTTTTCTGCATAAAAACAATAAAATAAGAAGAAGAAAGCATTATGAGAAACACAGAGGGCATATAGATTGATGAGTCATGCCTTTCCAACATGAAAAAATGAGTTCAAAATTTGCAACTATCCAGTTTATAGAGTGCAAAACACTTTAACTCGGTATATCTAAAACTTTGCAATGTGCAAGATATATTTACCGTCTTGCAACAAGGAGCTTCACTACTAGTAGCTAAAAATCTACGTTGCTTCCATACAAGTCTTCTCCAATGATCTTCTTCCTCACCACCCTTCTCAGTCCCTCTATACGTGCACGGCAACATTGTATCTGTAGCCTTCAAGGGAATACATATTCTGACAATGTAATTCTTCCCAAATGTTAGGATTAGAGATGATCAAACATAATTGGAAGGGTTTAAGGAAAATCGGCAATAGTAATAAGTGGTATTCGAGGAGTAGATTGTCAAGAGGAATTGGTGCAAGTTAACTGCTAGAAAGTTTTAATTAAAAAGAAAAACAAAAAACAAAAACGGCTTAGCAAGTTCACGTCTCTTAGAGGCATAAGAACGTTACAACTTTCAATAAAATCAAATAATAGAGACATAAATAGGTATTTTTGGTAAGCAAATGGTATTTAAAAAATCAAAAGTATTTTTCTCTTGCTTTTAATCGTTGCTAGCTTCTTTGAGAAGAAGTGCAAGGGTCTCATTAAGAAAACATGAAGAATACTATTAATTATTTAGTGGATTAGTTAAGCTTTCAACATAATGAATATTAATTAGTAGATCCCACATAGAATTTTCATACCTAAAATAACCTTCTATCCTTGAATAGATTTACTTGTATTTCAATGTTAATAACATGTAATGAAGGGATGTTTTTATAAATAAAATGGTATTTAAAAAATTAGAAGTGTTTTTAACTAAAATTTTTAAGTAAAAAGACAATAAAACCATTATATACTCAAATAATTGCTAAGCAATATTTTTTCAAAGGATAAAATTGTAAAAGTGAAACAAAAAATAAATAAATAACCCAAAACCTTAAAAAAATTGTTTCAACTTTTATAAGCAGTATGATATGATATGATATGTCCCTTCTATTATTTTCTTAATTTGAGATTATTTATATATTGCAAATAATAGATAAATGAGTGGGTGCCAACCTAGTTAGGATGTGCTCGTGCTATAGTGATGCAATTTCTCATCTCATACACTTGGTACATTTTTTAAATTTAAAATAATAAATAAAGTGAATATTATACTTGTTTTTAGTTTTTTTATCCAATTTTATGTAAGTATATTTATATAACTTAGAAATTAACTTATATAATAAGTATGTAACTTAAATAAATTATAAAAGGTATAAATTATAAGTTAATATAAGTACTATAAGTTAAGTTAGTAACTTAGAGATATAAGTTAATATAAGTACTAGAAGTTAATATAAGTTAGATAAATTAAGTTAATATAAGTTATATAAACAGTAAAATTATATATATATATATATACACTTATGTTATATAATTTATTACTTAAAGTTAATACGTTAAAAGATTTAACTTATATAATATAATAATTGTACTATCTCTTATATAGCTTATAAGAATAATAAATTATATATAATTATAATAACTAATTGTACCAAAAAAATAATTACTTAATTAACTTATAAGTTAATATAACTAATTCTATACTATAATTAACTTTTTTTTGGAACTAGTACATAACAACTTAATAAGATTATATGTACATTTAAAAAAATTACATTTGGGCCAAACTCGGCCTAATCGGCCGGACTGTGCCGAACCCAGCACGAAATGGAACATTTGTGTTGTGTCTGGGCCTAACTCGTCCAACACAACACAACACAATAGGTCCACGTGCCCCATGTCGTGCTGGGCCTGGTGGGCGTGAGGTCCTGGTTACTTAGCACAGCATGAATAAATTTCATATTATGTCGAGCTCGGCACGAAGCACAACCGTCAAAAAAAATTCGTGTCAAGCTGACAAGCACGGCCCAAATGTACATCTCGAGTTGGATATGATTGTCCTCTTGGTAGGACATTCCCCATAAGATGTGGTGGGGAAGATCTGGGATTCGAACCAGCATCTTCCCAGTGGGGGAGGCAGAGATACCAAAACAAAAGGTTGGATATATTTGGAAAATGGAGCCTTAATTAGTGAGGGCAATTGGACGGGTATGGGTTAGGTTGATGGAGATATTAATGGCTTAACACTCGGCCCAAACTCGCTCATTTAATAAACAAGTTGAAATAATCAAACCCTCATTTAATAAACAAGTTGAAATAATCAAACCCGCACCAAACCCACCTTAAACCATCTTGACCCATATAATGTTAATAAATTTTTTAATATTTATTTATAAATGTCTCATGTGATAGCTTGCATCCGATTACAAGTTACAATGATATTGTTATTTAATAATATATTGTTTTATAATCTTACTTAATCTTGTGTAAACAATAATAATGCAATATCTTACAATATTCTACTTTCTTTTTCTAATCTCTAGTAAACATAGCTCTATCATGAGAGAAAAGGAAGGAGAAAATGGAAAAGAAAATACCATATGTATGTATATATATATATTTTTAAGATTTACTTAAATATTAAAACGTATAGTATAATAACGATGAGCTAGACGAATTAACCCAAACCCATTTCTCGGGTTGAAAACTTAAACCCAAAAGAACCCAAAAGCCACTAAAACTCAGGTGGGTTGACAGATCAGGTTGGAAATTGTCGGCTCTTGCAGCCTTAAGCTTGGATCATTCGCATGGGTTTTCCAGTCCAAGCCGGCATCTTTCTGCCCTAGCCATATATCAGTGCGTATGAGGGTATCAAGTACTATGCACGAGCAACAAGCATCTTGGCATTGATAAACAAAAGCGAAGCAAGGTTTTAAAGATCAGAAATGGACCGATCCTGTCCGATTCCGGTACATAAAGCAAAAAAAAAAAAAAAAAATTGAAAAAATTTCAAATTGGCGCCGGAACACAGGGATCGGTCGCCGGACCGGTGGAACTGGTCGTCAGATAGAAAGGACTGACAAAACTGGTCACCGCACTGCTGAACTGGCTGTATCGGTCACTGGACAGACGGACCGGCGGTAACGGACGCCGAACCGACAGTACTGGTGGGACCAGTCGTCAGACTGCCAGAACCGGTCGCTGGACCGCCGTTCCATGACCCAGCGATACTTCCTTTGTATGAGGGTGGAACCGGACCGATATCGCCCGATCCTTAAAACCATGTTCAGAAGAATGTCATGACTTAAGTCATTGCTCATAATTATAATGGCAAGAAACCATAAAATTAGAGCAAATTCATATAAATATATCTTCCGAGTACAAATCAACTAAACCCGGTACATGCAACAGAAATTCTGAAAATATACTCATTTCTAGAAAAATGCCAATAGCTATCTAGGATTTTCCTCACCTTCAGATTCAAACTCCCTTACACTGTCCACTATGTACTGGACCGTTTTAGACAGGTCTTCTGTGTACTCTTCAATGTGCTTGAAAATCAGGTCAAGATATCTTCTGTACGCTAAACAACGCTTTCTCTCAAGGACCAGCTGCTGGTTTAGATCCTGAATCTTCTCGTGTTCAGTCTATAACAATATGCAAATTAAAAAACAAAAAAACAGACAAGGGGATGTAAGAATTACAATATAAATTACTAGAAGACTTATAACCTGGATCTATATATTTAGTTGATTGGTAACCACCAAAATTTAAATAAATAAAAAAACAGAATGAAGTTACTGCAGCGACTCTGGATTTGATTTGCAGCTAAACTGGAATGGCACATTATAAGTCAAATTCTTAAAGCAAAATTCATAATGGTGTAACTTTTTAAGAAAACCTACTATTCTATTCATATATGAAATCAATGTGCAGAGCAAAATTGTGAACACACCTAGCCAAGCCCAGGCACTACACCTGCCAGTCAGCTAGGTACTCTACGCAACTGAACGTCCACCCAGGTGGCATCTTCCACAACATGTAGCATCTTTGGCAGCATAGCAATTAATATTCACTTTTGGTCAACTAAAAAAACATTTAACTTGTACCAAACCAAAAATATATTGATAAAACACACATTAAGAACAGCATATTAATATAAATTTTATGAAATACAAGTGCTTCAATTATCCCAACAAAAAAAAAAAGGTATAATGATAGCATAAGATGCCAATTTATGAGCACTGAAAATTAATTATTTAAAAATGAAAAAAAAGGAAAAATTTGGTCACATACTAAATAATGTAGAATGTCAACATAGTCAACCGTCTGTAAGGTAATGATTGACAAGAAAATAATCTCTAATGCTGAATATTTTTTTCAGAAACAAACTTAGCTTCATAGTACATAACTAATAACTTCTACAATCCACTGCATAATAACTTATTAGATGTGTTACTGTACTAATGAACGTTATAGTGCCAAACAATCTCAGGAGCTCTTTATGTCCTGTACTGACAAAAGTTGTATATAATGTAGCATGTTAACAAAGTCAACCCTCTGTTAGGTAATGATTAACAAGAAAATAACCTCTAATACTGATTTTTTTCAGAAACCAACTTGGCTTCATAGTGCATTAGTAATAACCTCTACTATCTACTAAACAATAACCTTAAATATGCTATTGTACTAACGAACGTTATAACAGCAAACAATCTCTCGAGCTCATTCATGCCCTATGCTGACATAAATTGTATTCTTTTCTTTCATGAAAATATTAGACATAGATGCTCGAAAGATACATACTAAATTTCTTTCTATTTGTAGCAAGGAACTGTTTAGGTTCTTTTTACAATGTTATATCTTAATTAGTTCAAATATTTGTTCCCCAATTTTCATGATGTTTGGGCTACCCGCTTGTTTTTTCCACATCCTTTTCTTTCCAGGAGAAATATTACCTATTGTTCTCTCATTAAAAATACAACAGAGGTATGAATTTTCATCATCTTCTCAGTTTCTTTCAGTTTTTTCTTTCTTTTTTTCCCCAATGTGATATTGGAATTAGTTCGAATTTTCATTCTCCCTTTTTTCATGGAGTTTGGGTTGTTTAATAATATGGTCCTGCCAAGTTCCAAATGCTTGATCAAATGCCTGAATGGGCTAACACTGAACATCAATACATTACTATTGACTTTCAAAGAAGTAACTGTTTGATGATGCTTTCCATCTGTTCCATAAAATGCAAAGAAGTTTGCGGTTGCTCTTATTTCGTATGATTCATAAAAAAGTACAACATGTAAATGATAGTGTGCTATACAAGTACCTGCTTAGTCTTTGCCATTCTTAAGAAACTAAAATGTGATGCATCAATGACAATAAATAGATATTATATTATATGTTATATTTAATCAAATTGATCCAAGTTATCTCAAAAATAAGGAGCACATCCAGCAATTGCATTAATTCAAATGCAAAAGAAGCTTATTTTCTGTGTTACAGACTATGTAAGGTTTAAGAAACAGAGTTTAAAAAGTATCATATTGTGCAACACAGCAATAAGATACTAAGCCACCACGTTTGAGAACAATTGACAGGTATCAAAAATTATACAATGAAATTGATCTTGGCCTCGTTGAAGACACATGTTGAAGGCTGATATACTCATTACAAGGGGGGAGTTTTAAAGATGTAATATGTTACGTATATATGAGACACATAATAACATCACTTACTTACAGCTAAGGCCATATTAGTCTCTTTATCTATTTGTATCTCCATATTTACCCTTCTTAGTGTTCATTTGCTATATTGAAGTTTCTCTTCAAGCGTCTCTAGTATCCAACATGGGATCGGAGCACATACCATACCTGAATTGATTTTCTTTTCTCTCAATCTCGTTCCGCCAGAGGAAAACCTTATTGCTGTGCGCAAACTAAAATCATTCTGTTTTTTTTATTTATATTTTTCTGCATCGTGAATAATATGTAAACAGTCTTTGTGAATAGTGCCATGTATGAACAATACCTCTTGTGAACAGTGTTTATGATCAGTACATGTGAACAATGTTATTCTTCTTCTTTGCTTTTCCCTTTTTTGATACAGTCCTCTCTGTTTTTGAATCTGTTTCCGTGAACGATAAGAAGGTGGTTGACTGGCCTAAAGTGCCACTTGAGGTTAGGAAGCAGATGCAGGAGCATCATGAGTCTTCTGCCTTTGATAGACATGAGAAGAGCCAAGAGGATGTTAGGAGGATACTTGTACACCCCCCAGGAGTATATATTACCTAGTACCATCACATGATGATAAGGAGGTTGTTCCATACCCTCTTAATTGTGTTACAGAACAGGAAAAGTTGAGTATTAAAGCTAGATGGCAGGCTTGCGTGCAAGCAGACTAGGAGAAGAGGGAGGTTGAGAGGTTTGGGTTTAGAGCTGATACGGGCTCTTCTGGTGTTGGGCCCTTTAGGGATTGGTGGTGGCACATCAGATGTTTTAGACAATCCCAGAGTGTGAGGATGCCAAGACTACCCTTGGATCCATCACTATACAAGTCCAATTATAGACAAAAGAGATTGAAAGATATATGAAATAAAAGAATGTCAGAGAGACGATAAGAAAATTCATCTACAACTTATTCATCTTCAACCACATACCAGCAAATGTAACGGCGTCGCATCACTTCAAGAACATGATTGATGTCGTTCAAGAGGTCGGGCCATGAGTTGCCCCCCTACTACATCAATGAGATAATGGAAAATTATTTAGATGAGAAGAGACAGAGGTAAGGGATTATATTGATATACTGAGGTCGCATTGGAAAGAGTACGGTGTACTTTTATGTGTGATGTTTGGATAAGGCTTACCAAACTCTCCATAATAAATTTTATAACCTATTCTTGAGATCAGTTGATGCTTCAGACAATATAAAAAATACTGGTTACATTGCTTCCTTCCTGATAGATATTATGCATGAGGTGGGCTTGAAAAATGTAGTGCAAATTATGACTGTTTGTGAAGGCAGGAAAGGCCCAGTTGTTGGACCCTTATGCTAGAGGCTATTGCTCAGTAGCAACAATAATTGCTGTTTTAGAGGATGTCAGGGTATTGACGAACTTCATTTACAATCATTCATACATACTAGTTATGATGAGGGACATCTGCCATGGCGCCATTGTCAGACCGGGTATCACAGGGTTTGCCACCAACTACATAGCCCTAGAGAGCATATTAATGCATAGGACCGGATTGAGAGCACTTTTCAAAGGGATGATTGGAACAATTGCTCCCAAAGCCGCACAGCCATTGGGAAGTGTATTGAGGACAGTTTTGTCCAACGCTTTCTTGGACAAGGTCCATGACCTTGTCAATTTGTTAAAGCCCACTTATCAAGTGTTAAGGGCATGTGATATAGAGTGGCCAACCATTGGTTCCATCTTGAGCTTATGAGAATGACGAAAGAAGAGATTAAAGCTACATCCCCCAAATCCTATAAGTCGGTGCACAAGGCTATGGACAGTTGCTAGTATAAGATACTAAAGCAGCGCCTTTATAAGACCAGTAAGTGATCATAAATAAGCTTAACTCATTTACTTGTTAAATTTTAGCATGTGTGCAATGTATTAATACTTATTATTTTTTGGAATTTGAAAAATCAACACCAGCATACCATTTAAATCTGAAGTATAATTACAACATGGGACTTGGACGTAGGCCAAAGCGATTGCAAGCTATCAATGAATTCTATGCCCAGTTGGACCCGAAATCACGATCAAAGGGAGTCTTTGGAAATGAGGTAATGAACCAAACATACTGAAAAACATTTCTTAATCTAAAGTCCTAAATTCATAATGTTTATCTCTCAACAGGTTATACTGCTTACAGATGCTCTAGGGACATTCAATTCGGCAGTACCGCTCGAATCGAAGACCAAAATGATGCAGCGGAAGCAATCTAGAATGCTTTGATACTGTCTTCTATTATTTAGGATTTACAAGTAATAGTAGGTACACATATTAACAAGTTCATGCTTAACAGGTGAGTGGTGGCTGATGTATGATATTGGTGCCTCTATCTTACAAAAATAGGTTGTTTGGTTCTAGCTCAGATGGCATCCTCTTTGCCTTCAGGAACTACAGCATGTTCACACTTATACATACAAAGCAGAGGAACTGGTTGGCAATAGAGAAACTCCAAAAGGTTGTCGTCTGTCATTGCAACATGAAGCCGAGGCAGAAGATGCTGGAGAACAAGATTGGATTCGCATTGGCGCGAAAACCTTTAGAGTTGCTTTATGGTGTTTTAGATGATGAGAATGACCCATTTAATGCATGGTTAAGCCTTTTGAGCTAGATTAACTCAAATCCTGAGATTGCTTGAGCTGCTTCTGGTATGGGGATTGACGTGAATACAGTGATGGGACAGCAGTGGGTGAACAGAGTGGAGATTCTTTTGATAAGGCCATGAGGATTACTCCCAACCAAAAAACTCAGGTGCAAGTTGACAGCCTGAAAGTAAACATCGATTCAGATAGGAGTACGAGTGGTGGTGCCACTAATGATAATGCCCAGGGAGGCAAATGCTAAGACTAGAGTAGTGATGATGATGATGACCATGGGGTGGTGCTGGTAGCAGGATTGGTGCTAGAGGGTGGCATTGGGTCGGTGCTCCTTTGAGTCAATTTACCAAGGAGTCACAGTATGCGTATGCTACCCAAGACTCAAACCATGCTGGTCACTATCATATCCTTATAGTGAGCCTAGCCAGTGTTCTAACTGTTATGTTGCGAAATGTCATCGACATGTTGCTAAACGAGGGACAAGAGATATCAAGGGGAAATCAACAAAGGTTGATTTCCCTCCATGTCACCGATATTCAGTGATATACAGTAACTTTCGCACATGTCAAGCTACACGTGTGAAAGATCCTTTTCTAAAAGGACAACATAGTAAAAATGTCACCCATTTTGAGCAACATTTCTCCCGTCTCCTCTCCCTATTTATCTCATTCCAAAGGCCCAAAAACTCCATAATTCCTTGTTTCTTTTCACGAAGATTTATGAAAATAGACAAATCTAACCTACATTGGTTGAGAAGCAAGCTCTTTAACCATTGTTGTAGCTCACTATATGTATTCCATGCCCCCTTATCCATGTCTAGCTATTGGCAATGGTACACAACTTTAATTGTTCACGCATCACATATGGAATAATAAATTTCTCATAGTTGACGCTGCGATTAAAGCGTTTGTTCAAAGCGAAGGTAAAACGTGTTTTTAAAGTTTTCATCTCTTAAAGCTTAATCAAATTGTTTGAAATAAATATATGTTATATAAGGACACCCGATCTATTAATAGGTGTCGCTTTTTTTCCTCAAATTAAAAATATTTATTTTTTAAATAAAAATCATAAAAATATTTTTTCTTTGAAAATTATTAACTTATGCCGATTTTTATGATATAATTACTTGCATACATTTTTAGAATATAAAGTTAATTAATTTGACCAATTATGTATTCAAATAATTGTCCACTAATTAACTATGTAATTAGCTATTGATTAAAGAAATAAATATATATATATATATATATATATATAAAATTATAAGACATTAAAAAAATTAAAAACATTTTGGATACGCATTTGTGTGCATAGCTAAATAGAACATGGTTTTTCTTAGGTTCTTCCTAATAGTTTAAGATTAAAAAATTAAAAATTTTAAAAATCTAAAATTATTTGAGGCATTATCAATTCGTTGCTCTTATTCTTCTATTTTTCCTATTTAAAAATTTAAAAAATTCTAGCAAATATTTAAAAAAATCTAGAATTATTCAAGGAGGCATTCTAAATTCTTTGCTCTTATTCTTATATATATATTTTTGATAACCAGGGTGTCCTGGCCAGCTTGCGCACACCGCAACTAATCCCTGGGTCCTTGAAGTTAACGACCGGGTAAGCCTCTAGTGGCTCCGAGTGAAACGCCCCCCCACCACAGAATCGAACCCCAGACCTGATGCTTCATGAGTCACCAACTACAAGTGACCATTGGAGCAACCCCTCGGGGTTAATAAATAAAATAATGTTATATTTTTCCTGTGCTTATTTTGCTATATTTTGCAAAAGTTAGTATACTTTGGTACGATATGATGAACAAGAAACAGGATATTGGTTGGAGTCATGGTGTAGCTTATTTTAATAACAAAAAATAAGTCAATCTGTAGTTACTACATCCAAAGTAATTAAAAGTGGTGTTTCTAGACTGAAACAAGTAGCTGAGGGCTACAAGAACATTGCTGACTGACCGGAAGTGCCTCAAAGGTCAAGAAGCAAATGAAATTATATCTAGAAGAGAGTTCTAGTATGAAAAGAGAGAAAGGAGGAAATCAGTCACAAATTGGCATAACCCACATGTCTGCCCCGCACCTGACGATGATAGCAATAATGATGGCGCTCTATTGTTAAAATCTTACGATTCGATTTGATTTGACCCTAGATCGATTCAAATCAGAGAAAAATCGATTTATTTTTTAATCTTAAGATTCACGTATTGAATCTTACAATTTACGATTTAATCGTACAATTTATACGATTCAACTCTACAACGCTAAAGAAATGTCTTCCTTTTTTACTGGAAAAATATCCCTTTTTTGGTTTGATCCTTGTTTATATAGAACATAGTCCTGTAAAATGATTAAATATGAGTAAAGAAACATAGTTTACTAATTTTAAACAATAAATAATCCCTTTTCCTAAGAGAAATCCCAAAACCTAAATCCCAAACCCTACATCTACTAAAACTACAGACTCTTACGATTTACAATTCAAAATTACTATTCGATTCTAAGTTGTCCCTAACGATTTTTTATTCGATTCACGATATGACAACCTTATAACGACATAGTGTATCCTCCAGGTTGTGAGACAAAGTAGGACAGGTTTATATTTCGCGTTGGCTGTCGTTCCTTTATGCAAACAGAGTTTGAGAGAGAGGAAAGCTGCAGGTTCTCTAGTATTGGTTCTATGGGTGCTGGGTTTTCAGAGACGGGGTCATAGATGCTAAGACTTCAAATGCACTTTTCAACCGTAGCTGGAGCACAAGGATGCCGGATTCACCTATGGATCTATCAGTATATAAGTCAAAAGATTCAAGGCAAAAACGGTTGAAGGATGTATGGAGGTTAGCAACAAGATGGAGAGATTCATATCCAAGTTTTTCATATTCGGTCACATACCAACCAATGCAACAGCCTCACCAAATTTTAAAAACATGAAAGATATAGTTCAGAAGACTGGGACAAGAGTGCAAGCCTCCTACCCTACATGAGATTATAGGTAACTACTTGAATGAGGAGAAAAGTGAGATCAGGGAGTACATAGAGAATTTAAGGCCTCACTGGGAGGAGTACGGGTGAACAGGTCTCACCAAATACTATCATTAATTTCATGGTCTATTGTAAGGAATGTGCAATTTTCCTAAGGTCGAGAGACGCATAAGATAGGATCAAAGATGCTTCCATATCACCAACTTGCTTAAAGATATCATCAAAAGAGGTGGGAGGTAAAGATGTCATTCAGATTGTAACAAAAAAGGTAGCACCTTTATGAAAATAGGGAAGACTCTGGTGCAAAGGTATAACCTCTATTAGACATTATGAGCCACACATTCTATAGACTAAATGTTTGAAGTGATTGTATAGAACTAGACTGTCCTTAGTTTATTGGATAATGCCAGGACCGTAACAAACTTCATCTACAACTACTCTTATGTATTAGCAAAATGAGAGAGGTTTGTCCGGCAAACAAAGTGAGACCAGGCATCACACGATTCCCGACAAACTACATAGCTTTGATTAGTTGCAGTGACCCTAACCCAGATTTAATAGTTAATTAATAATTAAGTGATGTAATGTAATTAATAAGGTTGATCGATCGGCAAAGTCGATCGATCGGGAAAGTCGATCGATTAAGAAACATGATCGAGCGACATATGCGATCGAGCGAAAACTTTGATCGAACGGAATGGACTTAATCTAATGGGCTTATGGGCTAATGTATGGGTTAAGTTGTATTAGATGAAACTTTGAAAGAGTATAGTGTAATTAACAAAAACTAAAACTTAGTAGAATTAGAAGTAGACGTGTAATCCATTAGATTAATCTTGAT
>JAUPMG010010670.1:5248-15668 GCA_031762675.1 Pachysandra terminalis
CCCCCCCCCCCCCCCCCCCCCCCACGCACCTTGATTAAGTCTGCTTTGGCAAATCTTCCCAATTATTATT
Source organism: Pachysandra terminalis (assembly GCA_031762675.1). NCBI lineage: Eukaryota > Viridiplantae > Streptophyta > Magnoliopsida > Buxales > Buxaceae > Pachysandra > Pachysandra terminalis. The sequence goes on from JAUPMG010010670.1 coordinate 5,319, forward strand.
TGTCTCTTTTTCGGGCTCCGGTTAGGGTTGTTAAGGCTACTGAGAGACTCTAGAGGAATTTTTTGTGGGAGGGTGGTGGTTATAGAAAGGATCATTTGGTGAAATGGTCGATGGTGTGTAGGAACAAGGAGGCAGGTGGACTTAACTTGGGGAATATTTTGTTTCGTAATTCTACTCTTCTCGTTAAATGGTTGTAGTGTTTTAGCATGAATAATAATACTTTGTTTATCAGATAATAGTAAGCAAATATGGGGTGTTTGATAACGGGTGGGAGACTCATCATTCTGCAAGGATTTTTAGCCATAGCCCTTGGAAGGCCATTTCCACCCTTGTGTTGTCCTTCTATCCCCATCTGAGGTTTGGGGTGGATAATGGTCGTCGTATTCGTTTCTTGCAGGATATTTGGGGTGGAGAGTCCAGTTTTTTGCATCATTTTCATAGATTGTTTTTGGTGGCGAGGTCTAGAAATGTTTTGGTGTCAGATGTTCTTTCTTGGTCTGAGTCTGGTCTTTCCTGGAATCTCGATTTTAGACGGGATCTCAATTTGCAGGAAATTGGGGAGTTTGATTGTTTGGTTAAGGGATTAAGGAATTTTTTTATTGATCCCGATGTTCCATATGTGCGAGTTTGGTCCCTTGAGTCTAAGGGTGTTTTTACTACTAAATCTTTTTTCAGAGTTCTTTGTAAGGAGCAAAATCAGAATCTGACTCCTTTTGTTCCTTCGAAACTCTGGAAACCTCGGGTTCCTCCTCGAGTTAAACTTTTTGTTTGAACTGCCATTTTGTAGAGAATCAATACCTGTGATTTACTGCAAAAAAGAAGAGGGAATCTTGCTATTTCTTCACATATTTGTTTCATGTACAGGAGACAAGAGGAGACGGTTGATCATCTTTTTCTACACTGCAGTTTTGCTACGAGTGTTTGGACATATTTTATTCAAAGATTAGGTGTGGAGTGGGTGATGCCTGAAAAGGTTACTTTGGTGCTGGCACAATGGAGATATAGTGGTATAGGCGGTAGAGGGGAGATTTTGATGGAATTGGTGGTTTTTGCTATTTTTTGGATTATTTAAGGGGAGCGGAATAGGAGAATTTTTGAGGATACGGAGAGGAGTTTTTCTTCGATCATTGATTTGATCTTGAGCACGATGGCTTCCTGGGTTTCTGTTTTGCCTAAGTTTAGGGGTTGTTCTATGGAGATGATTGTTAGAGATTTGAATGTTTTAGTGTATTCTTCGCCGTTTCGTTCTGTGCTGTCGCAGTTTTGGTCCATTCCGTCTGATGGTTTTGCAAGTTGAATTTTGATGGTTCTTCTATTGGCAATCCAGGGAGGTCTAGGATTGGTGGGGTGTTCAGAGATTCTGATGGGAAGCTTGTTCATGCTTTCTTGGGATCCATTGGCGAGGGGACTCACGTAGGGCGGAGGTTCGTGCCTTGTTGGCTGGTTTGGAGGAGGCTAAGAAGATTAATTTGTGCAGTTTAATAGTGGAGGGGGATTCTTTCTCAGTTATTTCATGGATGAATGAGGGTAATATTCCTCCATGGCGTTTTGTTCATCATATTTGCCTTGCTAGGTTCTTTTGTCGTGGTATGAGGATCTCTTTTCATCACATTCTCCGATCGGCAAATGGTGTTGCTGATTACTTGGCAAGACAGGGGGGGATTCTTTTGTGGCTGGAGTGGATTTTGATGATTGTTTGGATCATATCTGATTAGTTTCAGGGGACTGTTTTTGGTCTCTCGTTTTTAGTGCTGGTTTCGATGAGAGTTTTTTGTACAGTCGGTTATGTTGTAGCTTTTTTCACTTTGCTTGTATATGTCTCTGTTTTGTTTCGATCATTTCTGATCTTTGTATTCCAATTTTGATAATTTATAATATGTTGTTAATTATCAAAAAAAAAAAAAAAATTGGGGAAAACTACCTATATTTGAAAATTCTCGGTTTGCATCCATAGCAACCAATTATTTAATTATTTGTGGTCCTTAAAATGTTAGAAGTTTGATAACCATCCTCTACCTAGTTATATAGTCGGCTACGCTACCCCTGCCTTCAACCATCAAGGGGTGACTGAAATCATCCTCAGGGATTTGTAGTATCTACCTTATTGGAATTGGCCATTGATATGGAAATAAAAGAATCTTGAGAACTTCTTCACCATCATTAGGAATCAAACCTACAAAACCCAATTTGTGGAGATGCTACTCATAAAGTTAAATTTGACACTCCATACCCTGAGTTTTTACTCTGGTGCCATATCCTTCTCAGAAATATTGTTAAAGAAGGTACTGCTCCCAAAAGGAGACCAGTTCCCCAATTATTTTACAAATTCATGAAACCAAGCTGCTGAAAGTTTTAAACAGGGTTACAAATTATCAAAATTCATCATTCCTTTCCCCCCGCCCCCCTATTTTTCCTTCCTGTGAAACTTGGTATGTGAAATACCAGTGTGTGTGCACTTGTGTGTTTAACTCCATGAATATTACTTTGCCATTGTTAGTATAGCGTGCGCGCTTGTGTGTTTAACATCATGAATATTACTTTGCCATTGTTAGTATAGCTCTAGGAAAACATGTTTTATTATATGATTGTAGACAAAATGATATTATCAGTCACCAATAATACTTTTCTTTCAGTTGGTATCATCTACTAGGACCTCCTAGCTTACGATATTAGCAAATGTTTATCACGGTAATGGTTTCAACACTCAAGTTGCTATATATAAGCTGTATGCTTACTTGTGCTTGGTTTGCTCAATGCCAGTATATTTCTGGACCTGTATGGCAGTCTCTCACAGGGAAGCAGAAACAGGCAGTGTGTCTCTCACTCTATTATGCAGCTAACTGGATAAGGGAGTTGGTGGGTTTCGAGATTTGACTTTAGCTCCGTCATTGCTGAATTGTATTATTTCCTTAGATTTATGTTGTATTGATGGTATATCACTTCTGATGCCATGTGTAGCTTAATGCATTCTGTACACAAATTTCTGGAAGGTTTGATTGCACCAGTCAGGCTACAGGAGAGGAAATAATTACAAAATTATTGAAGCGCTTGAGGAACTTGGTGTGCGTGTTCTAGAACTTAGACCTTGAATAATTTATATATTATTTGAATATCAATTTTTGAGATAGACTGTTGTGTTTTTTTTATACTCCTTTGCAAAATCTTATGGGTATTGAACACCGAAAAAAAGAAAAAAGAGCAGGCCCCTGCTTGTTTTATTAAGTGGTTCACTGATATTCTAATGAATCTTGTTAGTTTCGATGTGAAATAACATTTCTAAACCGGAGGCTCTATTGTTTGCCAGTAATGGATGGCTAACACCCTGATTGGTAAGCTGTATGGGCTATCTGTTGCTGAAGTTTATATGAAAACTGCTACTAAATGTACATAATCAGTGGCCACAGAATATGGTACCGGTTTTTAACTATAGTTTCATTTCTTTTCAATCCCGCTTTGTTTTAGAGAAATATTAATGCACATTTGGCAATTTTGCTAAAATATTATTGGATCAAGTACGTTGCTTAGATGCAATAGGAACCTTGCAATGTTCTACTCACATCAACACATTTATTGAATATAACAGAATTTGACTTTAACTGGAATATATTTTTACAGCTGAAGAGGAGCATTGCAGTTTAAGCTAATGGGAGATGGAATATTCATGGAGTTTCCTTGCTTTTTATTTATTTATTTATTATTATTTTTTTATCTAAATATGTTCTTGGCTCTAGTTGTTTTCTTCTCTTATCGACAGCCTTCAAACTTTTGGCTCAAGTACCCACCCCAAAAGCAGTCTGGCCATGATTATCCTTATTCATATTTTAGAAAGAACCAAAAGCAAGGAATAAGAAAGAAAAATATTTATTTTCCATGTTAAATAATTTGAATTTATGTTCTTCCTCAGATTAAGCTCTGAATTATTGCTGCCACTAACATATATGCTCATGCATGCTTATAAAATTTTGGTAAATACTTTTTAGGTTTGTTATAATCCACCTGAAATTTATTTGTCCTGATAATGTTCAGCCTTATAAAGCATCATTCTTATCATGGCTTCTTTCATATTTTGATGTAAAGATTTCAATTGAAGCAGATTTGTTGAAAGTTTATTGAATACATCCCTCAAATTGTACCCTCTCTCCTTACCAGAGCTCCATCTTCCTTCAGAGAACTCTATTGCTTCAAAATCTAACCATTTTGGCCATATGGAAAAAAAAAATGAGCAGAAGAAAACATGTGAGAACAAAGAAAACAACAAGAGAAAACATAAGAGGAATCCCAAGGCCTCAGAAGACGCAGAGATTAATGGAAAGCTCAGGCAGCCTACAATTTTGGATGTATTAAGGAAAGCAGGGGCCATAACAAGCCAGGAGGTGTCAAATGAAGGCTCTTTGGCTCTATCTTATAGGGATAAAACATCTCAGTATGAAGAACATCAGGTTTTGGAGTCTAGTCAGCCAGAACTTGTAGATATCTCTGGAGATGCAAAGGTTTTAGAAGCACAAAGATTCAAATTCAGGCCTCTGCTAGTTGACTGTTTTTCTATTTTGTCCTTTTCAAAGGTATGTGAGTTCACTCTTCTACTGAAAATGTTTCCTGTTTACCTCCATAGTAATTTTTATTTCAGTTCTGTGAGTGTGCACTTCAAAAGATCCCCTTGATAATCCAGAGTATCCATGTCTGACTTTATTGTTCTATTATGGACAATCTATGTTGGCTGTCAAGAATCTTCTATTGTTCGCTAGCATTGATGGACAAGTGCTTGTGTTCAATCTCAATTTAATCTTCACCTATACAATGCTTGCTTCATAAGTGATGCCATCTAATTTGTGCCTTATTTGGGTAATAATAAAATTGAGTAGGAGTTAACATGGAAGCATTAACATATGTTATCCAATTGCCTTTACATATTAAGTCATTGATCCATTTTCAGTTTTCCTTGATCAATAACAAGACTGTATTCATGGTAAAGAGGCTTTACAATGAAGAGTTCAAGAAGTGAAAGTCCTCAACCGGATAAACAAAAGGTGCATCTTAGAACCCAGAGATATCCTAAGATGGACCACCATGAATAATTCACTCCTATTTCCCTGAAAAATCAGTCCATCAGAAAAATCCCCAATTTCCACCACTGCAAAAATTCTGTTTAGATCCCCTTGAAAGACTAATAAGCTCCATTGGAACCACCCATCAGCTATTAGAAGGATTTGACCAACAAAATATCCTTCTTGTCAAGTCGCATACTCCTCTATTGATGACGTCGCATACTCCTCTATTGATGACGCTATCCCCAAAGACTGCATCCTCAAGCTTAGCTAATAGTGACACGCTCGTTATCTCTTTGTCGTAAATATTTATTATAACACGGGATGCATTATCTTGTTGTTCCTCATCTCAATATAGTGAAAACTTTTGGAACAAGGTGATGCAACCTCAGGCATAGGTCATTATGTCTGCCCTCCTTAATCCATTGAACTTCTGAAACGATGAATATGTTCTATGTTTTTCACTAAAAAATGACACCCTTTGGGAGTCCTCAAGCACCTTCATGACCCCTTCCAATACTCTGATAGAAGAGCTCCTCACTTGCTGTCCCAGTTGTACTTGCCAACCCCAAACTTATTATTGATAATCCTTCATAACTAATAATTCGTTCTCTTCAAGCTGAATCTCTAAGACACTTCCTTAGCAGAGATTTATTCATTAACTGTAATATTTCTATGTCAATGCCCCTAATGCGTTTAAGGTGTGAACTGTTAGTATCATGGCAAATATCACTCCTACCAAATTGGGAAATATTCAGTTTTTAAAAATAGTGGGTAAATTGAGGAAACATTGGGAGAAGGGGATAATTTACAATGAAACTTTAGGGATAGTAAAATAGATTTATTTAATTCAAAAAATTGAATACTAAAGAATAATTATATGGAACATGTAAGGCTTGCTAGGGAAGAAGATATGTGTTGTTGCACATATTTGATTTCATTAATATTCAAAATACCATCTTCAGACTATTTTTAAGACCAGAAATTACTACAACAGCTAGTGCAGTGCACAATTACATGATAAAACAATGATTCATTCCGAGATTGAGTTCCTAGTTTGCTCTAAATCATCTTCTGTATTTTGAATATGACAGCAAAAGTAGTTTCCCCACGTGATGATAATGCTTTTCCTAGCTCATGAACAACTCTTTCATGATAATCATCACCGATGGAAACCAACATTCCCAGACGTGGATGTTTTGGATGTTCAGTGATAAACCTCCCTGTCACAGATGAAATTTCTTTTTAGTTGCTTTGGTTCTTAAAGGGAATCCATTTGAGGTTTCTCAATTTGGTTTGAGATCATTACTAACATTCTATAAATAGAAAAATAAATCAGTAGACTTGAAAAAAGTACTTGTTATGAAAGTAAATCCACCCAAGGTTGTGGCTTTTCCAGCTTTTCGATCTTCTTTCGATCCTTTCAATGATCAGGTCACAAATATTTCTTGAAATGATTATACTCAAGGAGGAAGCCCAAGATAGAAGAAATGGAGATTTCCTAATAGACATCCCATGATTACAAAACAATCTTCAGATGCCTTATTATCCTTGCCATTGCCAATGGTTCTACTCTCACTAAGGTTGACCTTTGAGCCTGACACCACTTAAGAGGCACCCAAGGATCCCTTTCAAGGTAAATGCTTCTTTTGTGTAAGCATCAAGAAAGAAAATGGTGTCATCAGCAACCGAAGATAAGACATACTCTTTCTTTCTTGACTCTGAAGAAACTGCAATCGAACCTCTCTTCTCTGCTTTTGAACACAATCTGCAAAGGGCTTCTACTGTAATGATGTAACAAGGATAGAGAGAAAAAATCCCATGCATAGGACCCCTTGAACGCTCATAAATTTTTTCTGTAAAACTATTGAGATACACAGGGTTTTAAATGTCGATGTCGCTGGCCATGTCGCTGACTTTGGCCAGCGACATGTCACCGACATGGGGGAAATTTCCCCCATATTAAAGCAAATGTGGGGAAATTGCCCCCAAATGCAATTTTTTCTACCAAATCTTAGTTTAAGTATAAATAAGACCTAAATACACTAAATACACTAAAATACAGCAGAATATGTTGAAAAAAACACATAAAAATAATTAAATAATAATTAATGATCACCTATTTTGAATGGATAATTGACTAGTTTAATTAACATTATATTTTTACAATTAAAACAAAACTTTATATCATAAAAAATAAATAATTTTTAATTGATTTTTTTATTTATAAAAATAAATATTACTTTTATTTTTCAATAAAAATAACGACACCCATTGATAGATCGGGTGTTTACATCATATATATTATTTTCGAGCAACTTGAATAAGTTTAAAGACATCAAATCTAAAAGAAACACATTTTACCTTCATTGTGTTGAGTCAAGAGTTGAATCTTCAACCTTCTACTCCAAGGTACGTTAGATTTGTGTTTTTATACACAAATCTAATTGAAAGTAGCAAAAAAAAAAGTTACATCATATATATTATTTTCGAGCGACTTGAATAAGTTTAAAGACATCAAATCTAAAAGTAACACGTTTTACCTTCATTGTGTTGAATTAAGAGTAGAATCTTCAACCTTCTACTCCAAGGTACGTTAGATTTGTGTTTTTATACACAAATCTAATTGAAAGCAGCAAAAAAAAAAAGAAGTTTCAAAGAGGTTTCGTGTGAAAGAAATGGGGGAAGAAGAGAAATGGGCGAAATGATCGACATTTCCCAAAAAGTTACTAAATTTTCTTTAAGTCGGCGACATTTGGCGACGTATAGCGACATGTCGGCGACATCAGGGAAGCAATTTTCCCTGATTTCTTATGTCACCCAGTCCATTTTGGGTGACATGTCGCCGACATTTCAAACCATGCATACACAGTTAGCTAGCTTAGAGTAATGTTATAAGATGTCTTTGCAGCATCACTATTAGTTATTTTAAAGGATTTCCCTTAACTCTTTTAAACAATGAAAGTGGCTCGACCTTCTGTTTCTAGAGTGAAAATCATTAGGTATGTACAGTCATGTATGTGTATGATACTCGTATGATTGCTCAAACCAGAATGGATATGACTGCTAAAAGGCTTCATCTCTTTAATGTTTTAGTAACACAGCATACAATAGAAGTTTCACCAGTTTGGGTTAACAATTTATGAACTGCTTTGGAGTTTGCTTCAGAGGGATCCCTGTGGATGTCTTTCATCCTAATACCCGTGATTCAATGCTATCATTGATGGTCTATGCAAGTGCAATGCCTCATAAGAAGAATCTTATAAAATTATACATATATTGTTGCTCAAAGTAATGTTGGGCCTTGGATTAAAAGCAATTACTTTTTTCCTTCACTTAAATTTGTAGCAGCACTGCGATCTCCAAATGTAAACCATTGAACCTCATACTGCCCTAGTTGTTACAACCAATTACACCCAAGATATTTCTGATTCTTAGATGCTATGCTGGTGTGGTCATAGTGCATATGCTTGAATGGGTAATTTGTTTTTTGTTTTTTTATGTGGATAGTGAGGTGTTCATTTGTAAGCATATTTTCTCCGCATTGCATATTGACCCACAACTGATCTACCAAAGTTTCAGAAGGTGTAATTTCGAGTTAAAAGTAACTGAGGGCCAATTGATCTTGTTTGCAAGATAGCAGCAACCTTTACCAGCACAAATATTGAATATAACATATCTTTTCAAATGCAGAATCAAAATGGTTGTTGTCCAGATCCTGCTGCTGAGGTATCCTCATATTCTTATCAAACACTCTGGCAGATACGTTTAGGAATATGTTTATTCAATTCCACAGCAGTGATTGATTTGTTTGTGTACTAGTTACCCCTGCATCTATATCTTCTTCGGGATCTTCACAAGAAATTGGACCTCATGACTCCTCCAAGCAAACAATTTTCAACCAGAGGGTTGAGTGCTCCACCAGGAATGTGCAGGATGACATCAAATGAATTTTTGAGCAAGATTAGACTGCTATTTTCAAGCATCAAGAAGCATTTTGATAGTGCCCTTTGCATTCTTAAGGAAGGTAGGTTAATATATTGACTTGGCTTGACTTTTGAGTTTATGCTTCTAGGCTGTAAATATCCTTCAAGAACTACATTGTAGGTACTGAAGCTTGTCAAGACCATTGGATAATTCACTCGGTTTCAGCCGGAAACCCAGATATACCAAACTTGGCGATTTCAAAATCTTATGTTGCTAGGTCAGTCTTCAGAGAAATTCTTTGCTGCTTCAGCAAGGTAAATTTTGTGGGAGTCCTTGGTCTATCTGTCCGGCCATCTGTCTATCCATCTAGCAACGTATCTGTTTCTCAATCCATCCATGCATACCCAAAATTGAAAAGAGCAATGGCTTCTTTTAAGTTTACCATAAAGAATGTAATTTTCATACTGTTTTTTGAGTGCAGATGCTAAACCTCCCTGATTTTCAGAGGGATATATCTATCCTCTCAGATCTTCTTGCATCCTTCCAGCCCATCAAGATACCAGATAACCTTTTTTCAGGAGTTATACCAATTCCTTCACCCGGAAATTTAGATTACTTATATTGTGGTGCTTATTCATTCCTTGAAAGTGTCTTGGACACAGGTAATATAAGTGCCCCAATTTCTTTCGTTTGTAGAGTTAATTGATGACTATAGTTGTCCATCTCGAAATTTCTAATCACATCTACCCTATGCAGCGTGCTCTTTCTCATTTTCACTGGCTTCAGAAGCGCTAGTTACTTTAGAATCAATTGTGATATCTGTCCAGAAATTCCTTGATGAGTTACTTGAAGGAAATAGTAAAAATATGAGCACAGGATTTTCCCACAGAATTCTTCCTATTCTGCGAACCAAGCTGGGAAATTCTGCTCATAAACTGTTAATGTATAATTGGGAGAATGGAAGTCTTGAGTCCGGTTGGAAGAACAAAGTGAGATCGTTTTACATTATGTTTCCGAGCTATTTTTCTTCAATAATCAAACTTTAATTTGTGTGAGGATATACATCTTGCACTTGTTCTGGTTTGCTGTTCAGTGTCTTATTAGGGGATTCTGATTTCTTGATCCTACCAGGGAGAGATAATACAAAAGATACTGCAGATTTATTTAGAAAACAGTGACTCGACTTCTGACCTACTGGATGAGCTTGCCTGCTCTATTTTACCTCAGGTGGGGATTTTTTCACTAAGTTTTATATGAAATTCATAGTTTGACAGCATATCTAGTTCTCTCAACCATCATATAATTAAGAGTTTCATTTCTGAGTTAGGTGCCTTCTTGCAAAACCAAAACCACACAAGATGATGTTCAAAACTTTCCG
>JAUPMG010010690.1:0-15666 GCA_031762675.1 Pachysandra terminalis
CCGTAGACTCATTGCACCTAGAAATGGTAGATTTCAATTCTAGGCATTTTTATAGTTACTTATATCTTACTAGAACTATTAGAACTTCCGCTTATGAATTTAATTTTGTTAGCCACACCCATAGAGATACGGGGTGAAGGTTGCACCTAAACTGGAAAACCTATGAAATCGGGAATTTTTGGTTCGGGTCGTGACATATCGAGAACCCCTAAATCATGGATGATCCACGTGACCCGATCATGCATTTTTCATTTCTAGGGTTTGGATTCATGGAGATTTGGGGGATCTCCATGTAGAGCAATTCCCCTTGGTCTAGAAGCCATTTTGAAGCCCCTTTTAGATGATTTATGAACTTTGGGTGAAATCCCTCTTAGACGTGACTTCGGATTCACCCGAACTCGTGCTACAGTGACCTCCTTGGCTTGCCGAACCACCCCACCGAGACCCTTCGGTGATTTCCTCGGTCAGCTGAAGACCCCGCCGAGACTGCCTTGTCACACTGAATATACCTGGCCCGAGCTCCGGCAACCTCCTCGGTTCCCCGAAGAGGCCACTGACCATTTTGGTGACCTCCTCAGCTCACCGAACTACCCCGCCGAGTTACAGAGACCCATTTTCAGGTTCTAGTAATGTCGCCGAATCCTTCTCAGTGCGCCGAGAACCTAGACGAATCCTTCTCGCTTTGCTGAGCACCTTGCCCAGACCCAATTCTGAAACCTGTAGGGGATACTACAGGTTTTGGACACCTGTAGTATCCCCTACCTAATGGTTCTAACACGTATTTAGTGTTGGTTGCCTTGCCTAACAAATACCAAGGTCTAGCCAATCTTGAGTTAGCCTAGTAGTATGAGTTTCTCTGGAAACTCATGTAAATAGCCTCAAACCCTTCCTTTGGTTCTTTTACCTACTTGTTCATGTCTGAGTACAGACTTGGATTTCATGAGTCGCCATGTGATGGTTTACCCAAAAATGTCGATTTTTGGTATTAATTGTTTGGTTCTCATCTTATTGATCTGTTCATACATGTGTACTCCCTTTCCTTAAACCTACTTTATGTGTGTATCACTCTGTTTCTGATACTCATGCTCTGCTTACCCTATGTCCCATTCCATAACATCATATTCCCTGTATGTGTGTTCACATGATATTTATTTCCTGCTTACAGAAATTATATCATGTTTCTCACATTAGATGATCATTTGAGTTTAGTATGCACTGTTGAGCACTATTGTGCCTCGTGGTGTGTAACCATGGGATTGTGCCCATGTATTTGTGAGTTGAATATATGCGAATGAAGCATTGTGTGTATGCATTAAATAAATGATTTGAATATAATGAGTTGCATATGGACTATTGCGTCGTGATGGCTCATTCTAACACCCCATGTCATACCCTTGGGTTTAGACTGTCAGATGATTGATTGACTTATTTAACTATGTTGTCCTATGAGAGGACTTTGTTATTTCCGCCCAAGCTGAGAGAGAACTCTCGTGTTAGTATACCTCACAGACTTGTGGTGAGATGTTGTTAGCTCCCAATGTGAGGGATATGTCCTATGTGATGATCCCAACAGACTTATGGAAAGATGCAAAGTGAAAGAAAGTTCACAATGTGATGCCCAATAGCTGAAGCATGATTTCTTACCCCTCTGTTAGTTGTTTACTATGTATGTATCCCCTAGGAAGTTCACATTGGTGATACCTTGAGATTGTCCTATGATCCAAATAAGTGAGGCGCTTGTGTCCTTTTGGTTGAAACCCCTAGAAACTATGTTCCGTGCATAAAATAATCTATTATTTCGTTTATGGGATGGATCTGGGTGAGCATCCTCAGGTAGTATGATTGGATCATAAGGGAGCATACGATATTGGCATTTTGAACAGCACCCCCACCCACACACACACTTGCACTGAGCACCCGCATATTCTCTGTTGATATCAATTGAGTGTCTAGTGTATTACACACTAGACCTAATCATAATATAGAATTAGGTATGCATTCTTTGTAACAAAGACCTTTGATTCAATACCTTATGAGGTTGGGAGAGAACAACACTTTGGAAGTTCACATTGGTGATACCTTGGAATCGTAACAAAGGTAAATATTATACCTTACATTGATGGACTACTCATCCAGGCTTTCCAGCTTATGTATGTTCATTTATACTTTTCAGGTCTTGGAACTTGGTCACGAAGAGAGAGCCTGGGATTGGGTATAGATTACCTGATTTAATTTGTAGAGCTGTATTAGAATTAGACTCTCTTGTAATAATCTTGTAATCGATTATTTTATTTATTCTAGTTACTTATACCTTACTAGAACTCTTAATTGCTTCCGTTTATGCAGTGATTACTGTTTTACCACTCCCATAGAGATATGGGGTGAGAGTTACGAATTTGTAAACAACCTGAACTAATCCTAAAACTATAACCTGAAACATTAAGGGTAAAATAATAATTTGACAATTTAATGATTAATCTCACTAAAAACTAAGATTAAAAATTCTTAAGATCCCTAATCTTATAAAACAGAATTAGAAACCTTTAAGTCACCTAAAACTGATAATGTTAACCAAATAGACTTAGGAAGTAATTCGGGTCAGATAACTAAACTTAGCTGATAAATAGGAAATAAAATCAAATAGTAAGATAATAATTTGTTTAGACAGCTTAGAAGATTCATTTGAGACCCCTAAACATAATCACACAATCTGAAATTAATTAGGTGGTTAGTTAGAAATTATAGAACTAGAAACCTGGTTTTGCTCTTCTGACTAAATGTATTTACTAGTTTGCCCTTAACATATAAATAGAACACTTGGCCTTTAGAACCTTCATTTGCTCATTCTCTCTCAACTCTCTCTTTCCCTCTAGAGCTTTTGGAGAAAAAGTTTGAGAGAAATCCCAATATCCCAGATGCACAGCGGATTAACTCGAACTCAACCCAACATGGTGGATCAACTCCGGACGCGACCCGGCAACGCCCCAAGTTGAGTATTCCTTCACTGTTCGCATATTTACTTATATTTCAACATTGTGTTCATGGGGTAAGCATGCTTGTGATTGTATTCTCCCTTCCCCCATGAGTCCGGATGCTTGGGTTGGTGATTTAGGATTCAATTCCCATGCCCTAGTTTACCCGTCTCTCGTAGACGACCCTTGCGACCCGGTTTGTGGATTTTCCCATTTTTCTAGTGTTTAGACTAATGGAGAATTATTGGATCTCCATGTAAACCATCTCCCCTGGCCTAGAAGCCTATTTGAAGCCCCATTAGGTGGTTAGCCAGCTTCGGGTGATGTCCGCCCTGAAACCCCTTCGGAATCGCCTGAACCCGACGTTTGGCGACCCTCTCGGTTTGCCAAACTACTCCACTGAGACACTTCGGTGACCTTCTCGGTCCGCTGAATCAAGACCCTTCGACATCCACCTTAGCTCGCTGAGACAGCTCGCCAAATGACAGATATAGATTCCAGTTCACTGGAAGGGTCACCGAGACAATTTCGGTGCACCGAGCACCTCGCCGAACCCTTCTCGGTTCGCCAACGACCCTGCTGAACCTTCCTCGGTTCGCCAAGCACCTTACTGAGACCCAGTCGAATCCCATACTTTCTCTTCTGTTTGGGTTTTTACCTTGCACATCGGTGATACCCGTATCCTAGTGTTCTAATACACTTCTAGAGTTAGTGAACTTACCCAACCAAGGTGACCTACCATACCTAAGTCTAGTCTGATTTGAGTTAGCCTAGTAGTATGAATTCCTCTGAAAACTCATGTAAATAGCCCCAACCCATCCGATGGTTCCTTTCCCTGTCTATGCATGTCTAGGTACAGACTCGACTTCATGAGTCGCCATGTGAGGGTTGACCCATGTACTTGAGTGTTTAGTATTAATTAGTGATATTTCATTATATTGATCTGTGGCTTATATATTCCTTACAATCTATGCATTCATCCTGCTTTTCCTGTTTATATTGTATTCTTTTATGATTGACTGATTTTTTATATTTAGAGGGTGATGACTTATCTAAGGGTGTGTGTGTATCAGTATTATTTACTAATCATTTCCCTCAGGTTTTCTTGTGGGTGTGTTACTCTAGATTAGTTTTTTATATCCTACCTATTGGTTCTCTTTTTATGGTTTATGCTCAATAATCTTATGCTTATGTTTAGTTTGCACTGTTTGTGCACTTTTGTGCCCTGTATAGTAAAATCATGGGATTGTGCCCATGTGTTTGATGATTTGAATATATGTCTATGATGCATTGTGTGTTGCATAAATTTAAATGATTTGAACCTGATGATTTGCATATGGACTTCCCGGCTGTGATAGCCTAGTCTAATACCCCATATAATACCCTGGGTTTAGACTGTCAGATAAGATGATCGACTTATTTAACCATGCTATCCTGCGAGAGGACTATGTTTTCCACCCAAGCTGAGAGATATCCCTCATTTTGGTATGCCTCTCAGATTTGTGGGGAGATGTTGTTTCGCCCAAGCATAGAATTGAGGTAAGATGATTCCCAAGGATCAGTACATTGGTGCAGCTTGGAAGATGAGTGAATTATGATTTTTCCCTTCTATAGGATGTAAATATGTATCGTTCCCTGAGGCCGTACTCACGTTGGTGAAAACCTCAATATTTTATCCCTTGATCAAAAATAAGTGGGGGGATTGTGCCTCCTTGGTTGAAAGCCCATAAAACTATGCTGTACACATAGAATAATCTTATCCTTTAGCCGTAAATACAGGGATGTAGTCATGTTGGTGGGACATCCTGAATAGTCGTATTGGATCATGAGGAACATACGATATTGGCATACCATACAGCCCCCACCCCATTACACTTGCACTGAGCACCTGCATTTCCTTGTTGATATCATTTTGAGTGCCTAGTGTATTGGACACTAGACCTTATCATCATATAGAATTAGGCATGCAAACATTGTGATACAGACCATCGTTTCAGTACCAAGTGAGGTTGGGAGAGAACAATACTTTGTGTGATATCTATTGATTTACAGTTTATCACTTATGCACAGATGCATATTTGATCACATTAGAGATTTATCATATCAGTTATATATTTTTTTTTTCTTATAGTGTTGGGGTATGAATAAATACCTTGCATTGAAAGACTACTCATCCAGGCTTTCCAGCTTATGTATGTTGATTTATACTTTTCGGGTCTTGGAGCTTTGTCACAAAGAGAGAGCCTGGATTGGGTATAGATAACCTGATTTTACTGTAGAGATGTATTAGAATTAGACTCTCTTGTAAAAATCTTGTAATAAATTAGTTATTTATTCCAGTTACTTATATCTTACTAGAACAGTTAATTCTTCCGTTTATGTTTTGATTTCTGTTAGCCAATCCCATAGAAATATGGGGTGAGAGTTGCGAGTTTAACCTTAAAATCTCATAATTGGGAATTTTTGGTTTAGTTCGTGACAGAATTTGACCTAAAATTCTCAAAATTTGGGATTTTTGGTTTAGTTCGTGAAAAAAAATGGTATCAGAGCCTAAGTTCTTCTAAGACTTAAGTAACTATATTAGGAAGTCCATAGGATTCAGGTTAGGATTTTGTAAGTTGACCCTAAGACTAGGACATGTAGGGGTTAAAGGAATTGATATGTATAGGATGTGAGATTGTGACTTGCGATGATTGTTGTTTGTACACCCTAACTAATGACTCTGGATGGACAATTGGGGATAGGAAGTACAACTATTCTAGAAAGTCCTAAGGCAGAAATTACAAGGGTGAAGTCTCTGTTTAGTATACTGGGTTGTCACATTATTAAAGGATGTGAAGATCAAAGGGTTATGCTTTGTCGTTTGAATTTATTTAAAGTACTTAGAACTCTAATATTAACTAATTTTCACGATTTAAGGTCAATGTAGTTGCAAATGCATTTGACTGAAAATCTTTCAGAATTAAGTAAGAATTAGACTTATTTTAAAATAAAAAGAGTAACAATATATAACTATTTAAATCACATCATAATTATTATGATATATGACATTTTATATAATCACACCAAGATGATGTTCAGATCTAAGTCTAGTGAAGTTACTACTCATGCCAGATCCGGATTAA
Organism: Pachysandra terminalis; assembly: GCA_031762675.1. Classification (NCBI taxonomy): domain Eukaryota; kingdom Viridiplantae; phylum Streptophyta; class Magnoliopsida; order Buxales; family Buxaceae; genus Pachysandra; species Pachysandra terminalis. The sequence continues at coordinate 6,098 of JAUPMG010010690.1, forward strand.
GACCCATGTTCTAATGAATCTAAGTAATCATTTAATCAACTTTCAATGGGATGGTTTGATGTGATGTTTTGACTTCTTATATCTTGGTAAAAATTATAGTTTTAAAATTTTTAATTTTTCTTTTCTTGGTAACCTACGTGGTGACCACCTTCTCCTCCTTCTGAGAGCACTCCTTAGATGTTTGATTTAATTTTCAGTAATAGTGTTTTCCTTTCCGCATGTCTTTGGGTTTTCTTCTCGTAGTGTGTTGAACTTTAATTTCTTGCTTAGCATATGTGTGCTTATTGGGTAGCCTGTACTGGCCCCTCCCTTTTTCAGTGTAATAGTGCAATATGCTTTCCTTATGTAATATTTTTTTGAGATTGATAAATCCTATGTTGTTTTATTTCTGTCTTTATAAATCAAACATTTGCATTTCGATTTCATTTCTTTTTTCATCTTTAATACTCAGATTGTTTTCATTTATTTCGATTTTGTTCATATTTCCACAACTACAATTACTATTTCACTTAGCATGTTGTACTTACTTTCATTTTCAACTTTTTATTTATTCTATTGTTCATTACACCTTTTCAACAACATTGGTAACCACACACTTCGTTTTTCTATAACTATGTAATTATATGCATTTCTCTATTTCATTTACACAAATCTTTAATAACCACACATACATATTAAATATCTTTCTTTACATTCCTTTTCTCAATATACATAAGTTTTTGACACCGATATTTCACTACATCTTTTTTTCTCAACTACATCGTCTAGTTTTAGTATATAGATCAATAATATTTACTCGTACATTCTATTAGTCTCTCACTGCTTTCTTTTTCTCAATACATATAGTTTTTCATACTAATATCTTACTACGTATTTTCCTCGATCGCATCTTCCTACTTTACGTATTACTTACATCATCGTTTATTTTATTTACCGGACTACTAGTCATTTTCTTTTCCAGAATGCTTTTGGTTTTCTTCCAACATTCTCCACTAGATATCAAACTTCTTGCTTGACGTATGAATATTTATTTAGTAACATGTACTAGTTATTTTCTTTTCTATATAACCGTTTTTTATTTCTACTTTTACTTATCATACTTGTTTTGGGTGTATGCTTCAACCTTCTTCCAGTGCATGAAGGTTGAATGTTTTCCCCACTTGTGATGTTTAATTGATTTATTTTGTCAATCGTGTCTTGCCTTGTTTCGTATCCCTAGATTTCGAACAAATGCTTTTGTTTTCAAACTTTTCGCCTTTTACAACTCCTTAGATTAATTTCGGGGACGAAATTCTTTTAAGGAGGGTAGGTTGTAACACCCTGAACTAATCCTAAAAATATAACTTGAACCTTAAGGGTAAAATAGTAATTTGATAGATTAGTAATTTAATCTCATTAATAAATTAGGATTAAATCTCATAAGATCCTTAATCTTATAAAACATTTTAGAACCCTTAAGTCCCCTAAAACTGATATGTAATACGGGTCAGATAACTGAACTTAGCAGTTAAATACGAAATAAAATCAAATAGTAAGATAATAATGAGTTTGGACAGCTTAGAAGATTCATTTGAGACCCCAAATCATAATCACGCAATCAGAAATTAATTAGGTGGTTAGTTGGAAATTATAGAACTAGAAACCTGATTTTGCCCTTCTGGCTAAGTGTATTTACTAGTTTACCCTTAACCTCATTTCTCTCATTTCTCTTTCCCTCTCCCTCATATTCTCTTGGAGCTCTTGAAGAAGAAGAAGATTGGGAGAAATCCCAAACACCCGGATGCAGCGGATCTACCTCGGACATGACTCGGCATGGTGGAGCAACTCCGGTCACGACCCGGCAACGCCCCAAGTTGAGTATACCTTCAATGTCTCGTGTATTTGCTTATATTTTGACATTTTGATCATCGGGACAAACTTTGATTGATTGCAATCTTCCTTCCCCATGAGTTTATTTATCATGTGACAGGAATTAGGGATTCAATCCCATGTTATCGAGAACCCCTCACACGTAGATGATCCACGTGACCCGATCATGCATTTTTCATTTCTAGGGTTTGGATTCATGGAGATTTGGGGGATCTCCATGTAAACCAATTCCCCCTTGGCCTAGAAGCAATTTTGAAGCCCCTTTTAGATGATTTATGAACTTTGGGTGAAATCCCTCTCAGACGCGACTTTGGATTCACCTGAACCCGTGCTTCGATGACCTCCTCGGCTTGCCGAACCACCCCATCGAGGCCCTTCGGCAACCTCCTCGGTTAGCCGAAGACCCCGCCGAGAATGCCTTGGCACACTGAATATATGTAGTCCGAGCTTCGGCAATGTCCTCGGTTCACCGAAGAGGCCACCGAGCATTTCGGCGACCTCCTCGGCTCTCCGAACTACCCCGCCAATTCACTGAGACCCATTTCCAAGTTCTGGTGATGTGGCCGAATCCTTTTGGTGTGCCGAGAACCGCGCCGAATCCTTTTGGTGTGCCGAGAACCGCGCCGAATCCTTCTTGGTTCGCCGAGCACCTCGCCGAGACCCAATTCTAGTTTGTTTGATGTGTTAGGCTTTGGACACCTGTGGTATCCCCTACCTAATGGTTCAAACATGTATTTAGTGTTGGTTGCCTTGCCTAACAAATGCGACCCATGATACCTTGATCTAGCCTTTCTTGAGTTAGCCTAGCAGTACGAGTTTCTCTGGAAACTCAAGTAAATAGCCTCAAACCCTTCCTTTGGTTCTTGTACCTGTATGTACTTGTCTAAGTACAGACTTGGATTTCATGAGTTGCCATGTGATGGTTGACCCATATATGTGGGTGTTTGGTATTAACTATTTGGTTCTCATCTTATTGATCTGTTCATACATGTGTATTCCCTTGTGATTAAATGATTGGTTATAAATAGTGGGTGATGATATGCTTTAGTATGTGTACTTACTACTATCATTTAGTATTCCCTTTGCTTAAACCTGCTTTATGTGTGTATTACTCTGTTTCTGATACATTTGCTCTGCTTTCCCTGTTTTCCATTTGATAACATCGTATTCCCTGTATGTGTGTTCACATGATATTTATTTCCTGTTTACACAAATTATATCATGTTTCTCACATTAGATGATCATTTGAGTTTAGTATGCACTGTTGAGCACTATTGTGCCTTGTGGTGTGTGACCATGGGATTGTGTCCATGTGTTTCAGAGTTGAATACATGCGAGTGAAGCATTGTGTGTATGCATTAAATAAATGATTTAAATATAATGAGTTGAATATGGACTATTCCGTTGTGGCGGCTCAGTCTAACACCCCTTGTCATACCCTTGGGCTTAGACTGTCAGATGATTGATTGACTTATTTAACCATGTGACATATGAGAGGACTTTGTTATTTCCGCCCAAGCTAAGAGAGAGCCCTCGTGTTGGTATACCTCGCAGACTTTTGGTGAGATGCTGTTAGCTCCCTAAGTGAGGGATATGTCCTTTGTGATGATCCCAACAGACTTGTGGAAACATGCAAAGTGAGGGAAAGTTCACAATGTGATGCCCAATAGCTGAAGCATGATTTTCTTACCCCTTTGTTAGTTGTTAAATATGTATGTATCCCCGAGGAAGTTCACCTTGGTGATACCTTGGGATTGTCCCATGATCAAAATAAGCAAGGCGCTTGTGTCCTCTAGGTTGAAACCCCTAGAAACTATGTTGCGCGCTTAGAATAATCAACTATTTTGTATATGGGATGGATCTGAGTGAGCATCCTCGGGTAGTATGATTGGATCATGTGGGAACATACAATATTGGCATACTGAACAGTACCCCCTACACTTGCACTGAGCACCTGCATATTCTCTGTTGATATCATTTTGAGTGTCTAGTGTATTACACACTAGACCTAATCATCGTAACACAGACCTTTGATTCAATACCTTGTGAGGTTGGGAGAGAACAGTGCTTTGTGTGATATCTGTTGATTTACACTTTATCACATTATGCACACATGCATATTAGATCACATCAGAGATTTATCATATCAGTTATATATTATTTGTTTTCTCATAATGTTGGGGTATGAGTAAATAAATACCTTGCATTGATGGACTACTCACCTGGGCTTTCCAGCTTATGTATGTTGATTTATACTTTTCAGGTCTTGGAGTTTGGTCAGGAAGAGAGAGCCTGGGATTGGGTATAGATAACCTAATTTAATTTGTAGAGTTGTATTAGAATTAGACACTCCTATAATAATCTTGTAATATTTTAGTTTATTTATTCCAGTTACTTATACCTTACTAGAACTCTTAATAGCTTCTGCTTATGCTGTGATTACTGTTTTGCCACTCCCATAGAGATATGGGGCGAGATTTACGAATTTGACCTAAAATTCTAAAAATTTGAGATTTTTGGTTTAGTTCGTGACAGTTCATCCCTACCCACTGAGCGGTCCACACCGTCACCACCAAGCTTGCAGAGGCAGATCCACTGGGTGATGCATCCTTGCCCACTGCGTGGTGTATCCCTGCCTACTTGGTGGTGCATCCCTATCCACATAGTGGTGCATCCTTGCACAACCAAGTGTGTAATGGATGCCCAATAGGCGGTGCACCTGTCACGACCCAATGTTACTACAAAAATATACAAATCTAATAAAATATAACATTAATAATTACATTGTCCTTACTTAACAAAATCTGGAAATTAAACTAACTAATCAATATCAAATTATCCTCTATAATTCTATCTTTGAATTCTCATTCCCAAAGCTCTCTTTAGTGGTCTACTTTCCTTCAATAACCTAAAAACAATAACATAATATCCATAAGCCAAAGCTAGTGTGAGTAGACCTTTAAAACAAGGTATTTACTCAACACCCAATGTTACTATAAAATATAGTATATAATAATGACGATCTGAAATATATAATATAACAGTGAAATCTGAGTAATGAATAATGATTATAAAGATAAGTAAACAGCAATATGTTCTCTCACCAAATATCACCTTGGTTTGTATGATGAGGATATCACATGATCTTTTTATCATGCTATATGCCTAAGTCTACATGATAATCATATCTTGTGCATCATACACAAGATAACGTCAATGATATCAACAAGCACATGACAATGCAATATGCATGAAGTCTGGTATTCGAATGGCTCAAATCCCCACACTAACCAATCAATTACATTGAGAAAGAATGTCTTCTCGAACCATTCCCCCGCACAATTCCCCACTTATTTTCGGTAGGGGCAATGCAAAAATCCAAGGTGTTACATAATTAGGACTAACCTCAGTAGGAAAGTGAATAATCCGAATACCAAAAGGTTGACTCTTATGATTCAAATTTGGAGTTCCCTTATAAGGTATAGTCCAAATCCTTTCATCTTACCACAAGTGTATTGAGTCCCATACCTCTCACCTTGGGTGAATAATAATAGTCTCTTAATGACTAAAAAATAGGTATAACTTACCTTGAGTCTCAGGCAGTATACATAATAATTGGCTAATGGTCAAATAATAAAGTATCCTTCTCGGCCGGGATTTCATATGCGACTCATTAATTCAGGTCCATTTAATAATGCAAGTCAAACATAATAATAACACATCACATATATTCAAAGTGCATGAACATGAGCACAATCTCATGATACTAAGTCAATACTAATCACATAATATATCCAAAGTATATGGGCTGATGCACAAGGCACATAATAATGAGATTATATATAATATAGTTGAATATGTTAAGTTTTATGGAATTGAGAAGTTCACACAACAAGGTTCTTCATTATCATCAACAAGGCTAAAATCATGTAATTAATGCATATAACAGTTTAGAATCAAATATCATAACAACAAGTACACAATTAATTTAATACGGTTACTTATATAATTAAAAGGGTTTAGAGGGTCTTCCTAGTTTATGGGAATTAATAATAAGAGATAAGTCAAAGGTATTTTCAATGTCTGGTCTAATAGTCAGTAAATGAAAAAAGGTTAATTAAGAAGAATAAAGGATGATGAGATCTATAGGTTTAAGGGTTTAAGATAGTAAAAAGGATATTGAGTGTAACAGGTAAAACGTTTAGTGTAGAGAGAGGGAAAAGCTTATCATGGTCAAGAAATGGCTAAGGCATAAATTACAAGAAGATAATTAAGGGTTATGAGAGGTCAAGACCCACCGGCAGGATGCTGGCGAGATTCCGGCACGCCGGTTAGTCTTTCCCTAAAAAGGTTTTGTTGGCCTGGCTCAACCGGCAGGTTGCCGACACGCCGGTTGGGCTGGGCTAAAAGGTCTTATTTGGTATGGGCAACCGGCAGGCACCCCCGGCACCCCAGATGGCATCCAGTAGGCTAGGCAGTGGCCTGCCTTGCCGAGATCTGAGTCTTCTACAACCGGCGGGCTAATCGACACGCCGGTGCACAAGAAAAGGATTTGGGTCTTGGGATTTTTCAGGGTGGTCAGCTAAACCTCCTAGGGTTTTGTGCACCATTACTTGGTCAATTTATTCACTAGATTATGTTAGTTCTTCACAATACTTGGTTCTTGATTTATTTTATGTTTTAATCTTAACTTAAAATGCACAACAGATTAATATCATGCCATATTTCTGGGTTTTATAAATAAGATCATGGGGAAGGGTTTTACATGCATGAAAGAATGGAATTCCCTAAGATATGACATTAGATGGAAAGTAAATACACAAGAATAAAGGAAAACTCACCAAGAATGTGCTGAACTGCCATTGATGATATGCTAAAGTTTCTTCTAGTTTTCTGGTTTCTTAACCTTCTCCTTATTCTTCCTAGCTGATCCAACGAATCTTAATGTGTTTCTAAGATCTAGTTTTTTTTAATTAGTCTTATTTTACTTGTTTTAAGAGTTGTACTTGTATTAGGATTAATATGTGTAGTTTATTTATAAGTCTAAAGTATGTTCTTGATGTTTACTTAGTCTTTAAGTTATCTAATTTATTTAGCACGAATTTTAGGTATTAAATATTCTAATTAGGCCTTAGTTAATTTAATTGGGCTTTAGTTTTAATGGGCATTACTTAAGTCCAGCTTAATTAGGTGTTAGTGTAAGGTCTTGTTTGGCTGTAACAGGTTAATTCATTAATAAGTTTCTGGTTAAGCTGTAAAGTTTATATTATTAATCCCACATTATTACAATGATAACCCTAGGTTTGTTTCTAGATGTGATGGGTTAATTTACCATTTTACCCTTTATGTTAAAGTTCTTTTTATTCTGTATTTTTCTGGTCTTTACAACACCCAAGCCTGACCAAGTGTGCAAGGGCCAGCCCACTGGGTGGTGCATCCCTGCCCAATTAGTAGTGCATCCCTACCCACTTAGTGGTGCATCCTTGCAATAAAAAGTGTGCAAGGGATGCCCATTTAATTATGCACTTTTGAATAAAAACGAGTGGTCGTGCACTGTAATAGGACCAAAGTGGGACATGTGCTCGATGTACAGTGCACGACCACTCATTTTCAAATGTTTTTAAAAAGTATAATCCTTTTTATGATGTTTCAAAAAGCATTACTGAATTTTATATCTTTACAAAAAAGCCCATTAAAACTCAATTTTTCCTATATCGTGTTTCAAATGCAATGCGTGAAAAACTCACGGGATCGAGATCATTGAAGAATCGGCTGTAGTGACCCTAACCTAGTAATTAATTATTTAAGTTAATTTAAGATTAATTAAATTGGTTAAATGAGCATAACTTGGAAATACAAACCAATATGTGTAGAAATTCAGATTAGTCAATCCAAGAATGATTATGAGCAATCAGGATAACTCTATTTTTTTATAAAGTTAGAATTGAATGTATGAACCTATAGACATATATATTTCAAGTTGATAACTATTGTGTAGAGTTGGGCTAAATTAGTAATTAAAAGGAAATTTGGGCAATAAGAATAACTAAGTGGAAGTATAGAGGTTAGGGAGAAATTAAATAAAAGTGAATTGGGTGAGAAGTGAATTAGTCGTGTAAGGCATTGGCTATATGTAATAACCCAACAAAAATAATAGGGCTACTGTGTAATTAATATAAAATTAGCGTTTAATTTAAAATTTTAATAATTAGCTATTATGTTTGACTTTTGACTGATTATGATTGGTGGGTTGTACCAATAGGAAACTAGGTGCATCACACACAATCATAACTTCTTAAGTTATGACATGTGGCTGAGATCTTGTAGGAATCTCACTAAATAAATCAATGGCTAGGATTTCGTAGGAACATTCACTTCCCAATCAGTGGCTGAGAATAAAAAACTAAAAAGTAATAAGATTCTCTCTAAAACTAGAATAGTAAAAATTCAAACTAAAGACTAAGGTTCTAGAAAGAAAGCTTATAATTAGAAACCCACATGGGCTAGAAACATAATTAAAGGAAAGCTTCTAGAAACAAAATCTAAGCTTCTAACAAACATTAAAAAGAAAACCCATATTAGAAACTAACCCACATGGGGTGGGAAATCCATCCGATGGCTGAGATTAATAACTCCTAACTAAGGGCTGAGATTAAAAGTTAATATTTACTAATAAAAGAGTCTCTAAGCACCTCTATAAAACCCAAGACTTGTAGAGATTTATTCATTGCTTGGAGAAGAAGAAGAGGAGGAGGAAGAACACGAGGTGTACACAAGAACAATCAAGGTAAGTACTCAAGGATATCATTATTTATGATTTTAATAGGAGCATTGTTGTTTTTCAATTGTGTATGAAGAATTTCATTGAGTTTTCTTGTTTTCCAAGTTTTAATGGTAGGAGATGGTAAGGTTGTTTTAAATTGATGTTTTACATGATATAATTATTGGGTTTTGTTTGGAATTCAATACTAACCAAGTTTACTTAAGGATGTTTTGTGATTAGAGTTAAAGAGGAGTAAGAATTCTGAGATTTTATGAAAACCCTGAGTGAAAGCTTCGGCAGACTCCTCGGCATACCTAAGAATCTACTGAACCTCAAATGACTTCAAATTTATATTTTTTGATTCCCTTTCTATTTAGGAGCACAGCAAAACAAATTTAAGTCGATTTCGATAAGTATACACAAAGATATGGTCAACTTACCGACAAGACGTCAAAATTGTCAAAAGCCACTCGGTGAACAGAAAGGTCGTCGAAGGTACGCAGAGACCCCACTCGGTGAGTCGAAAGCATACCGAGCGTCACAGTAAACTTTTTAAGCCCCTGGATTTGTCACCTAAACCATACTCAAAGCGCCGAAAGCCCGCCGAAGGTACACCAAAATCCTGCTCGGCGACCCCTCGGCTCGCTGAAAATTGTAAACTTTGTCCATTTAACTTGAAATTTCATGTACTAACCTATTGTGATCTCATTAGACTGATTATAATATTACTTTTTCTCAAATATGCTAATTTCCTATACTTGCTTCTTTATGGACCTTTTGGTTATGATTGGTGGACATGTGATATTTTAATATACTTCATATTTCTTGCCTAATCATTTTCCAACATGTTAGTTAGTCATTGATAAGTATCTAATAGTTTTACTTTTATGCCTCTTACCTATGCATTTTAGTCTATTTAGTTGTGCTTAATTGTATG
>JAUPMG010010710.1:0-15663 GCA_031762675.1 Pachysandra terminalis
GCTCTTCTTTATAGTTGAAAGCCTCATCAAACCCAAACTTATTCTTCAGAAGATCAACCTTAATTTGCATTTAATGACAAAGAAGAGTGAGAAAAAGAAAACATATTTATAAGAAAGAAATAAGCTAGTGGTCAAATACCCTTGCAATTAATTAGCAACCTTCAATCAAAGCTATCCATTATGGACTACCTTGTAGGATTGACAATCTATGTTATTATTATAATGCAGTTCATCATGTGTTTAGGGACACCTAAACTTCTATGTAAAAAATTTCTTTTCACTTGTTGATCGGATCAAGCAATAATAATAAACGCAGTGAAAACGAAGATCAAACAATGTACACAAATATATGTGGTTTGACAAACCCTACGTCCATGGAAGAGAAAAAAATTTCATTATATCAAAAACGAATTAGGGTTACAGCTTATACACTTACGCAATATATAGAGGAAATCCCCAATATAAGATTACCGTACCACCAGGGGCTCCATCCTCCGTACCCACTAACTCCATAAAATTGACCCGCACAACAAATTACCTGTGATATGGGAAGAGACCTCTCCTCATGATGTTCTGTTTCGCTCCGCCCCATGAGAACCTTTAAGTCCCTTCCCTTGGTCTAGAGACTAAGTAAATATGAACCACCCACTATTTCTAACATCGTTGGATTACTTGAACTACCCTTCAAATAGATGGGTTATAATGGTATTTCAACAGTACACGTGACATGCAAGGGGTGAGAAAATCCAAATTGGTGGAATCTGAAAAAAAACACTCATTAGTGAACTAACTTTTTCTTTGGATCCAGCACTTCCAATCACATGGCAGCCCATCAACTTTGTGAACTGTCCAACTAGCTGACCAACTGCACCAGATGCTGCTGACACAAATACAAATTCTCCTTTCTTGGGAGAGCAAATTTCATGGATACCAACATAACCGTCACACCAGGCATACCTAGGAAGACAAACCAATTTAATTGCTAATAAGTTAAATGAAATGGTTGGTACGTGACTTCTTGAATCATAGACATTTTCCATTTTAGAAGATATAATTTTTTTTTATCGTGATTTTAGAAGATATAATTCGGATTCAGTAATCGTTCATAAAGAAAGAAAGATAAAAACGATGAAAAAGAAATAGAGCACACAAAGAAAGATGTAAAACTCAGAAATTGAACAGAAAAGAATACCACTTACCCAGAATTCCAGTATAGTAGGAAAGAGGCACATCAGTGTGCTGGATTTTAAAATGGGTCTCGGGGGATTCAACAAGACTACTCTTCCCATCTAATCATCCCCCAAACTAAGTCAGCTTCTTTGAAGTCTGTATGTCCAGAATCTACAACCTTAGCCACACCATACCCACTTATGGGCTGAATTCATTTGAAATGAAAGTTACAATCAAAGCCTCAGGTTCTTGAATTAGATCAAATAAAATGATTACGATTTGTGAATCAGAGTAGACTAGGATGTACAATTTGGAGTACACCATCGCCTAGTCACAATCCAATAGCTGATTTCAAATCATTTTCTGTAGTTGTTCAAGTTCTAGTATTGTTATTTTGGTGCTTCGAGTTTTGTGTGAGCATTCCACAAATCATTTAGGGAATGAGTCAACCATTAACTCTATTGAAATCTTGATTGAGATGTGGACTGTTGTTATGCAGAGACTAATGCTAGTGGGGCGTTTATAAAGTATTGATGATCCAGCCATTAACTCTTTGGGGGTCTAAGAGTATAATAATAATTTCATTTTCTATTATGTTTAGTCCTAATTATAGGGTATGTATCATACTTTTCGTAACTGTTTTTTTTAACATTTTTTTTTCTGAGCTTTTGGAAAATAAAAGAATCGAGTGTGCATCCATTGACTTAATCACTATTTGCCGAATCACATAAATTTGTCTTGTGTGTGCCTGATTTCTTTTTCATCTCGTTTATCTTTCTATCTTAACATAGACTTCACTCAGTGATTTCAATTTTCTTTTCATATTATACTTCACTGCGCTTAGGACATTTAAAATCAACATGGATACAACTTGGTTTTCATATTACATTTCAGTGAATTTTCTTTTTTGTACTTTCTCTCACTAATTCTAAAAATAAATAATATAAGACAACTATTAGGCTTGCTATAGCGTAAGGAATAGAATCTTAGAACAAAGAAACGACATATCCATGAAATGAGTATTGTTGAGAAGTACGAATGCAAAGACTAGGAAAGTTGGGATACATAATAGAGATAGTAGAGCGTCCATATTGAGTACATGCCCTAATATATAGAAGAAATAAAAGAAAGTAGGCGAAGATGGTTGTTTAGGGAGGTGCTTATAAGAAGGTTTGAAATTTTGCATATTGAGGGATTAGAAGTGTGAGAGAAAGACCAAAAAAGACCTAGGTCGAGTTGGTCACAAGTTATTTAAATACAAATAATATAACCTATAATATTGTCTTTGACAGATTGAGGCAACAGAACGGGTTTCATGTTCCCAATGATGGGGCAAGTTGGTTTATTTCTTTATTTGTTTTACATGTAGTAAATAATTCTAAATTTGTGAAAGTAAGAGCTATATCCGTTTACGTATATACATGATGACTGAGGGTCTTTTGTGATCTGGACCACAAGAAACCTCTTGTGATCCGTCACAGGAGATCGACACCTGTCCTAACAGCCCCACAAGTTATATTACTGTGGCCCTCCTAAGGTTCACACATTTCTTGAGTTTTTAAATATGCACAGATGTCGATCTCCTGTGACGAATAACAAGAGGTTTCCTGTGATCCGGATCACAGAAGATCCTCGTCTAACCTATAATCTTTGAAAAATAAAAAAATAAAACAAAATAAAAACGTCAACAGTTCAAAAAACTATACACCTAAAAAAGTCCTGATAGTATTGAAATCGAAAGAATTTAGAAGTGTTACCAAATAAAGGAGATCACAACTGTTTTACTCGTTCTGATTGTCGTTACCAAATAAGGCGATTGTCGTGACTTAAGCCCGGCTATTAATGGGGAGTAGATCAGGTGCGGATGGGGTTTTGGTGCATGTGGGTGCAGGCAGCACTCCGTTTATCTTATCTTTTATTTTATTTTAATTTATTTATAAGATGTTGTTTAGTTGTGTTGTAAAAAATTGTGTAAATGGGTAGTAAGACAAGATGAATGAGCACATAAAATTATTCTTCAAAAATAAATAATGTATAAATAGTAATATGTAGTTGATAAAAATGAAAAATATATAGAACTCTATATAAATATGGTTGCTATAGGCAGGGGCAGAGCTACATAGAGGCGAGATTGGGCAACTGCCCCTTTCGATTTTTTATATTTTTTAAGTAGAGGCATTATTTTTGTGAATGTTTCATATTGTCCTCTCTCAAAATTATTTTATTCTCCTAAATATTTTCTATTGCCCCTTCTCAATAACCTTTTTTTTTTTTTACATTTCTATCCTTCACTACATAAAAGAGGCACGGTTTTCTTGTTTTCTGATTTGTTTGTCGTTTAACAAATAGACAAAGAAGCCTACTGCTCTCTCCAGACTTTAATCTCGACTCTAGTTAGTAAAGCTTACTTACATGGGTGGAGCTACATAGGAGCGAGAGAGGGCAACTGCCCCCTTAATTTTCTTTTTTTAAATTTAAAAATTGTCAATTGCTTTTGTAACATGTTAAAAATTGCCGCCCGTTAAATTTTGTTTTTGCCCCTATCGTTCTTTTTCCCCTCAATAATATTTTTCCACTTTTATATCCTCAATCACTAGGAGTGTCAACTGGTTCAGTCTAAACCAAAAAACCGAACAAACCAGACTAAAAAAGTCGGTTTGATTTATTTATTTATTCTTCATTTTGGTTTGGTTATGGTTTAGAAAACAAAAAATAAAATTAATTTGGTTCGATTTACAGTTAAGGCTTCGTCTAAACCAAACTGAACCAAAAAAATGAATAAGATTATATATATATATATATATATATATATATATGCGTGTGTGTATGTATAACATAAAAACTAGCATTAATATTGTTATCTTTTTTTTATCAAAAATAATATTAGTTTTGTCAAACCGAAAACTGAATTTTTGTGAAATCTTGCTCCCCTATACCAAACAATCCTAAAAAAACATGTGTAAATTAATTCTAAAAAACAATGATGAATAAATAATCGTAAATAGGATATGAAAATTATATAATATAGAATATAAAAGAGAGGAATTTATTTATAAACTAGGACGTGTATGATCACATTCTTGGATACCAATATCAACCTATTACGAATTGTATGTAAGATATTATTATGATGGCCCACGTGCCTCATTATAATATTAAGGGATTAATTTAAATAAATAGATAAGATCAGAACTGCTAAACCAATATGTCAGTTTATTTTGAAAAGCAGTTACCTTGATTTAATTTTAAACACGTTAATGGAACGTGTAGTGTTTATGTTTATCTGAAACTAGTCTTCTCTCTACTTATAAAGAAACAAAACGTATTGTGTTTCCATTAATGAATGAATGAAAACACTTTGTTGAAATGAAGAAGACTAGGGGAGAGAAACACAATTTCATTGTTCTATTAATCATCCATAAGATTTGGACTATGGAGCAAAAGCTATGGCTCAAGGTTAGTATTGATTTTGAATTCTCAATTAATTATTGTTAACATGTGAAATCCATGAAGTTCTAAGATCCATGATCATGATGAACATATTTTAAACTAACATGTGGTATTAGAGCTTCGGTTTAGGAACTCATGCTTTTCCATTGAGATTATTGAGAATTTTATTTAAGATTTCTGCTGCAATTATTTATACCCTGCAATGACTGGTCAACCAGTCAACTTCTCCGGTCGACCTAGGAGATTTCCTTCGTCACTCGGTCGACCGACAAGCTTTCCCGGTCGACCGGCAATCGGTTTAAGATCATGATTAATTTTTTAGTCACCAAAGTGACCAAATTGTAAAGTTTATAAATTTGTTTTTTTGAAATATGCAAATTATTTCAAATTATCCATGAATGTTGATGCTTTTAAATGATATGATACTTGTTTCTTTGTGGATAAATTGAAGTTTATTATTATAAGACATTTAGGAATCGCCCAAAGGTTGATTAGTTGTCTTATAATTAATTAAAATGATTGTTGGTAATTAGTATGCTCTATTAGTTGTATTTTCATATCCAAAGATACTAAATATATCTAACTAGTGCATATATAGTTGCCAAATTATCGGAACTTTATTAGCATCATTATGTTTATTGTTGTATGTCTTTGTATCACCCAAAGGAGAACATTGATATAAATTTATGATTTATCTAAATTATGTGTCTGAATCTATATTATGTGTTTAAGTTTATAACTCAAAGCGTTAATGTATGAGCATTATATTATTCTTGCAGTACCTGTTCTCGTTTCTCTTCATTTACATGCTTCGTCTGTTCCATTGTATATTGGGCTTAATTTACATTTAGGTGTTTTGGATCTTGACTTTTCACTTCAATCAAAGAAACATGTGTTGAAGTATTTGGCCATCTCAATAGACCAATTGATTTGTTTTCTCCCATGGTGAGGGATATGTTCTATGTGAGGATCCCAAGATACTTGTGGAAAGATAATTGGTGAGGGTTAGTAAAACCCAATATCTGAATCATAGGATTGAAACCCTGTCAGTAGGTCAGCTAATGTATGGTTCTAAAAGCAAGTTCTGGGAGATGAATTGGGATTAGTCTCTATGATTGAAAATAAGGTGAGGGGATTGTGCTCTCTAGGTCAAAACCCCTAGAAAGTATGTTGCGCACATAGAATAATCTAATATTTCAGCCATGTATTGGGGGATGGTTTCTGAGTGAGCATCCTTGGGGTAGTATGATTGAGATAATATGTGGAACCTACACTAAACGAATACTATACAGTATACAACATACATATTGCATATTAGATTGCTTGTCTTAAATCACATGTGGTGATTATACTTGCTAGGTGCACATCATGCATTAATAATTGAACCAGCATATTTCATTTTACATCATATTGCAGCATTATTCATATCACATGATTATTAGACATAACTCATCACATATTTATTTCATATTGATCACTTATCACATACTTATTGCATATTGATCACACATTACATAGTCATTGCATATTGATCACAGATTACATGTTTCACTTATTTATTGTTTATATGAATTACTATTGAAGAGTGGCATTGTCCCTACTTCAATCTTAAATATTGTTAAATTTGATTATTTACAAAGCTAGTGTAGCTTACGCTTTCGAGCACAACATATTTCAGGACTTATAGATGATGGACATAAGGACCACGAGGACCAAGGTAGAGAACAAGGATGCTATCAAGATATTAGTTATTATTATGGTTTTATTTGATGATTTTAGTAGAACTTGTAGTAGGGTTTATTTGCTGTAATTCAGTACTTATTTGGGTTTCAGTAGTTAAAAGGGAATGATTAGAAGCATGAGACTAGTTATATTTTTCTTTTTTGCTGTTTTATGTTTGAAGGATGTTTTGTGATGGATATTATCTTAATAATATTACTTTTCTATACTTTTATCTTATATAATATCCACTTAAGTCAATGATTTGGTTATGTATTGCTTATTCTATAGTGGCCCGGACCCAGCTATGTAATTAATGAATTAATCTTAATTAATCTGCTAATTACACATCTGGAATTATATGCATGGCTTATGGCTGAATTGGACCAATTGGTAATTTTGGAAAAAAGTAGGTTAATTTATATAATTAAATAAAATCAAAAGAATTGGGCTTGGACCTTCTATTTGAATTAGGCCTTAACTCTTATGTAAACTGGACTAGACATGAGACCCAATAAGAGATCCAATAGTATATCCATAGGGAACCCATTTAAATAAGTAATTAGAACTAATAATAGGGTTAATAAAGGAAACTAACCAGAAAAATCTGATATGGACGAAATTCACTTTGTAGAGATTGAAATTCAAATTATTGAAAAGACTTGATTAAGGGGAGAGATGACTTCCCATTAGGAATGAAAATCCTAAAAACTAGGAAGTGAAAAAGAAGGGAATTCTCCCTAGTTTCATACGACCAAACCAGAAAGGAAGAAAAATTCTAGGTTTTGTTTTCAGAAAAGAAAGAAAATGAGAAGGCCTAGAGGGAAGGAAGAGAAAAGAGAGCAAGAGGAGAAGAAAATGAAGATTTACTATAGGAAGAGGAGAACCAGAAAAGCAAAGAAGGAAGAAGATGAAGAAGAGGAAGGATATGAAGAACACGAAGAAGATGAAGAATAGACGAATGAAAGATCTTGATAAAGCAAGCCATAAAGAGGCAGGTAAAACTCGAAGAAGATTATTACTAGACTGCGGATTGGGAACTCAGAAAAGAGGTAGGGATTCTCCTTAGATCTTACGGTAGCTATACTCATAGGTTACAATTATGCTATAGATATACATGTAGGTGATTGCATGATTCTATGATTAAACATGATCTGAACTGTTTTTATGAGATTATATGGCATTTTGCATATTTGCATTGAATAACATCTGTGTAAGTGATTTGTGAGTGAGAATCTTTTGTTAACCAACCCCTAATAATCCTGTTCACTGAAACAATCACTGAGGGAAAATTGTAATTTTGTCCTAACTTGAGTTGCTTTATGAGAGAAAAATTACAATTTTTCCTTCGATGTTGTTTTAGTGAACAGGAGAGTTATTAGGGCTTGGTTAACAGAGGATCCGACTCCGTGATTTGTGTGATTAAATGAATAAGTATGATTATATCCATGTTTTAATGTAATTGTAATGTTCTTCATGAGTTCTTATGGATTAATCATGATTTCGGGATTTATTTCATATATAAAGAAGGATTTAAGTAATGCTGATCTATGTGTGTATATTTGAATTGATATGTTAAGGTTTGATTGGGTTCATGGTGATATAAATTAATTATTTAATGTTTGAAAGTGTAAAAATGGGTATGTGAGAGTATGGGTACGAAGCCCTAGGAGAAACATTGATTTCTAGGCTAAATTAGTCGCTCGGTAGGACTCTCGACAGATACCGAGACATCTATCGAAAATCCCAGAACAAATGATAGCTCTCCGGACAATCTACCGAGCCTCGACAGGACATGTGCCGAAATTTTCGATAGGACTCTTAATAGATACCAAGCATTTACCGAAGTCCATTTGAATCCATATTTTAGGGAAATTTTCTATATGATGATTTGTACACGTGTATGAGGTTAGTTAGCCTGCAAACTGAATAGTTATGACCATATGATGTAAGGTATATGATAGGTTTGATTTTCAGTAAGATATGGCAGATCTGAATATAATATGATGAGAATATAAACTTAAAGAGTTCGGATATAGAGAGTAAATTGTAAGATGATGTTAGGAAGGTTAGTGATGATATAATAGAGAATTGAATTGTGTGAGTGGTGCTAGTAGCATCCACTGGTCTGTCTTGTGATTGATTTTGATGTCTAAATTGTGTGATGTATGAGTGGTATTCGGAGTATCCACTAGTTGTGTGTATGATTGATTATGATATCTTAATTGTGAATGGTTTGTGAGTGGTGCTGGGAGTATCCACTGCAAGTCAATGTAATTGACTATGTGTTTGGTTATAAATGGTTTGTGAGTGGTGTTGAGAGTATCCATTGGAAGTCAATGTAATTGACTAAGTATACTGGCATATTCTTCCATGTGATGAAAGTCCCTTAAAGAATAATGTACTGGTGTATTCTTCCGTGTGGGGAAAGACTCTTAAAGAATAAATCTTACTGGTATATTTGTATTCTATCGTAAGGTGAAAGTCCCTTAAAGAATAAGAATGGTGGCATTCTACCGTGAGGTGCAAGTCCCTTAAAGAATAGTGTACTGGTGTATTCTTCCATGTGGTGAAAGTCCCTTAAAGAATAGTGTATTGGTGTATTCTTTTGTCTGGTGAAAGTCCCTTAAAGAATAGTGTGTTGGTGTATTCTACCGTGAGGTGAAAGTCCCTTGAAGAATATGAATGATGCATTTTACCGTGAGGTGTAAGTCCCTTGAAGAATGGAATGGTGGCATTCTACCGTGGGTGCAAGTCCCTTAAATAATGGATTGATTGTTGAATGAACATGTGATTGGGCTAAGCCTAATTACCACATTCATTGCATATGCATCATCATCTACATTCATTGTGCATACTTGCATCATATCATATTTCATTAATCATTGTGTATGTTTGACTTGAAGTAAATGTTTGTGTGTATTTCTATTTATTGGTTGTTTGTGTTGTGTTCGCGTTTGTATTGATTGAACTGTGTTTTGTGACATAGTGGGATCATGTGGATCAATTGTCAAGGCATGATAGAATCATATAGACTATATGTCGAGGCATGGTGGGACCATGTGGTTCACTTATTATGCACAGTGAGACTATGTAATTGTTTGTGCATAATGGGATCATGTAGACTGTGTTAAAGCATGGTGGTACCATATGGATTAGGTGTTAATGCATGATGAGATCATGTGGACCTTATGATTTATCATAGTGGGACCATGTGAATAAATTGTTAAGATGTGATATGATTATATGTGTGATTTTCAATTATAATGAGATTATATGATTGATAAACCTTGATGGAATGTAATGGGATTACAATGTGCTATGTAATATACTTATTGAATAGTATGTTTAATATGATAATAAGCATGCTAATACACTGTGAATGATGTATTATTCGTTGGGTGAAATTATACGAATTAACCTGTATTGTTATACATCTATGGAAAAAATTATTGTAATTTTTTTGGATTTCCTCACTGGCCTGTGGCTTATCCTTATATTGAAACAGGTAAGCAGTTCGACTGAGAAGTGGATTGAGAGATGGACCTTTTGTAGTGACCTAGATCCTTTAACATAATTTTCTTTTTATTTAATTATTTTATTTGCAATTAATTTTATCAGACTTCCGCTGTATTTGGTATGCTCTATTGTATCTCGGGTTATTTGTTGGTTTGACCGCATCCATGGTTTTGGATCCGAAGGTCATTCTCTTGTGAATCCTCGAGATCATACATCTCGAATCCAAGGCATGACATAGGGGTGGCAACGGGTCTGGCTTAGGCGAGTCGGGCTGGGTCGGGCTTACACTCAATTATCACATTATTTATGATGGCTCGAGCTTGACCTAGCCCGACCTTCGGGCTCAAACGTGTAAGCCCGAGCTCGGTTCAGCCCAACCCTACGTGTTATTTTTTACACTACAAAACTCAAATTTTGCTTCTTTTAGGATTCAAAGTTGGGTCTCTATGAAGAAAATTTGAGCAGTTGACTACTAAACTAACACCACAACATAGTGATAGAATTAAGTAAAAATTATATATTAATTATTAATATTAGGCCGGGCTGGGCCAGGCTAATTTAACATAAACCCGAGCCCACCCAAAAACTGATTGGGCCTTAAATTTCCCCTGGCCCGGCCCTACAGCCCACATACCCTTGCCCAGGCCCACCCAATCATAGGGCCGGGTTGATCGGGCAGGGCGGGTCACCCAGCCCGTTGCCACCCCTAGCGTGACACAAGCTCCCTCTTCATTCCACCAACACCACTCGAACTCAGACATCCGCAACACCTTCAACCTCCCGTCAACCTGCAAACTCCACCACTAACTTCACATGACCTCCGTTCACCTTCCTCTTTCTTTTTGTTCATCCCACCATGGTGTGAACCAACACCTCCTCCCATTTTCCCCTTTCTCTTCAACTCTCTCTCAATCGCACCCCCTCTACCCTCTGAACAACAGCAAACCCTGCAACCCCTGTTTCAACCCGCAAAACAACAACCCCTTAATCAAACTCCATCACCCACATCCACCACAACCTCTGTCCACTCTCACACAAAAAAACTTTCCAGCTGTCACCTTCTTCTCCTTTTTCTGTGCTGCGCAGCAGCCATACCCTCTCATTTCCCACCTAAAAACAGATCTCCAACATCTTCACCCTCTTTCGTCTCAATTCTTTCTTCTTCAACCTCCGTTCTTCTCCCCTTATCCAATCTAAAATCACCACCCCATCAACCCAAAACCATCGCA
The DNA here is from genome assembly GCA_031762675.1 of Pachysandra terminalis. Classification (NCBI taxonomy): domain Eukaryota; kingdom Viridiplantae; phylum Streptophyta; class Magnoliopsida; order Buxales; family Buxaceae; genus Pachysandra; species Pachysandra terminalis. Next base: position 11,088 of record JAUPMG010010710.1, read on the forward strand.
GTAACCCTTTCTGTTGCTCACCTCTCTCTCTCTCTCTCTCTCTCTCTCCCAAAGCCAGCTTCGAAGTCTTCTCCCTGCTGAGCTACTGTTCTCACAGCAGCAGTAGTAACCCATCCTCCTCACCCCCTCTAACCTCTGTTCCGCCGAAACAACCCCTCTCTCACCTCCTTCGCTCACTTGCAGTCCCAGCGGTACCCTCCATTCAAACCCAACCGTTGTTCTCGATTACAAAACCATAACACCAACCCCACCATCCATCATTCGAACACAGAAACTCAATCAGAACCCTCTCCCTCATCAGAGCACCATCTTTAACCTTCCCATTTCAGATAGCAGCAAATCAGCACCTCCCCCGAAATCCAGAACTAGCAGGTGCCAATTTTACGGTTGAGTCAGCAAGGGACTAAGCTCACAGAAGAGCTGCACCATTGGTGCCACTGCTATAGGTTGGTTGTTTTTTTTATTTTTTATTTTTCCTTTATTCTTTTATTTTTTTGTTTGGTTAATTAGTGAAACTTGTGAATGTCACACTCAAAATCTAGAAATCTCAATGGAGATCCGATGAATCGGCAATGTATCCCTATTGCTATGTTTGGATTTCAAGAAAGTGTGGGAAAGAAAAAGGAAAATGCACTTTTCTCTCTCATTTGACTGTTTGAATTGCAAGAAAATGAAAAAACAAAATAGTGGGGATCACTGTTTTCTTGAGAAAGTTTATGAGAAAAAAAAAAACACTTTTTTTTCTTGTCAAATTGGTAGGATTTTGTGTCCCGAGAATCTTATTTTGGTCTTCTTCCAACATTGCCCTTTCCAAACAACCACATTTACAATGATTGATATATATATATATATAAAAAATTAATTAAAAAAGTCTTATTAATTGCAAAAAGTAAAAGAAATATAAATGAAAGGATAAAAAAAATTAAAAAAAGACTTCTGTATTTTACATTAAAACCAAGAGAGGTGGGACTATAAAAACTTATTATTTTTTTTTTTAAATTTTAATAAATTTGATTGGAAATATTTTTTTTTGATACTTAAAAAATTAGAAATCATGAGAATTGATAGATGGGGCCCAACGTCCTCTATAATCTAAATCAAACTGAACCGGGTCGATTTAAACCGATCTCAACCCAAAATCAAGTCAGTCTACTTTGATCTTATAATTTTAAAACCAAAACCGAACCAAAAGACTAAAATTCGAACCAATACCAAACCGAAATCAGTATGACATAACATAAATATGGCTTATGGTATAAGGGCATAATTGAAAAGTATGCCAGGATTTTTATGATTTTCTTTCAAACTGAACATACAATCAGATGATTTCCATTAATAATTATGCACTTTTCTTGTAACATCCAAACAGCTTCAAGAAAGTTATTTTCACTTTCTTTTCATATTCTTTTCTTTCTCAACCGACTTTCTCAAATTTTCTTGGTATCCAAACACAACCTATGGGAGCGGTACATACAAGAAACTATAAGCGGAAGCAATAATATTAATAATTCTAATAAATATAAAAAATGTTACAATATGTTTCTATAATGAACTGTTATTTATAAATTAACTACATTAAATTTACAATCTATATTATCTACATGTATCTTCTATTCTCATAGTTTCCATATAGCAGTTCTCTTCAATAGAATTCATCAATATCTAAAAAAATATTAATAAGAACTACTTAAGTTGAAAGCTCGGATGAATAAGCCCTCACTACAAAAAAAAAAAAAAAAAAAAAAAAAAAAAAAAAAAAAAAAAAAAAAAAAAAAAGGTTTATAGTGGCAATTATGTAAGGCCGGTCGATTCAAATAGCTTGTCAAAACGATATGTACAGGCGGTTCAGGTTGACCGCCTCGACAAGTGCTATTTATTTTTGGGTAAACAACTATAGTCCCTCCTTCCCATGTTTCTCTCTCTCTCTCCTCTTTCTCTCTCTCTCTTTTGCCTTTCTTCTCATTGACGGACGACTAGTTTGATCTGGGCTGAGGAAGTTGAGGTAGAGGGATTGATTGGGGACTTTGATGATAAGGTTTTTGGAAGAAAATTCAGATTGTTTTACTGACACCTGCTTCCTCCATCTGAAAGCAAGCTCCACCGATGGACGACGACGAGTTTGCTGCAAAAGTGGAGTGGACACTCGAAGCTTTTGCATCGGATCTAAGAAATGAAATTCTCTCTCTCTCTCTCTCTCTCTCTCTCTCTCTCTCTCTCCTCTCTCCTCACTTCTCTTCTGAAAACCCTAGATCTTAGAAATCCAGGCTTGGATCTCTCTTTATCTATCTCAATTCTCATTTCTTGTCTGAAAACCCTAGATCTGAGATTGTCCTCTCATTGCTATGTGGAAATTTTTCTCTTTGATTTCTAGAGTTTTCGATAATCTCAATTATCATTACCCGTAGTCTCTTACTTTTGGCTTCTTCATTGTTGAATCCATACTTTCAATTATACTCTTTTTGTTATATGTAACTTTTTAATCGATTTTATATGCAGATAATTATGAATCAATCATCTGTTATTTAGGTTTCATTTTTAGGGATTGCATTTGGATTTGAATGCAAAATTTCTGATTCTATCAAGCTCTTGTGAGATTATGTTATCATAAGAAGATGATCTATTATTTAGGTTTCCTTTTTTTTTTTGTTGGATGGAGAATGTTGCCCCTGCAAGCAGATTGAACTAGTTACATTGTTTTTTGATTCAGAATAAAGATGTTTTGATTAGGCATTGAGATTAATTTGTTATGTTGATTGATTGGTGTAGATATTGTTGTCGACAACTGTGCGATTTGTAGGAACCATATCATGGGTCTCTGTGAATGAATTCAATTGACTCTCTCTCTCTCTCTCTATTTTTTTTTTATTTCTTTTTCCTTTTTTTTATTTTATTTTCTTTTTTATGTTCTTGCACTGTGTTTCTTCACTGTTCTTTCACTAAGAAGTTTTTCTCTGGATGATTTCTGAAGTCTTAGTTTGTTTTGATTAGGCATTGATTGCCAAGCTAATCAAGCTAGCGCGACGAGCGTGGAATACAATGGTATTGTTGACTGGTTTCTCTGTGATAATGCTTTTTTCTTGTATTTGAATTATGTTTGAAAAAGTGAATCATCTTCAGTTCAAAATAAAGTCCAAATAGTTATTTGGTTTGCACTTTATTTGATCCTTTTTACATTTTTCTCCAAGTTTTATTCTTGCTTTGTCTCTTCAAGTGATCTCTGATTTCTAGGTCTTCTTTTTTACAGAAAACTATGGTGAGCTTACGTCCTTGCTGTGGTAATAGTAATTGCTCTTGGTTGCTACATCTTTCCAATATCATAGCATTTTCTGTATATACTATTGCATTTCCCAACTTTCTTATATCTTGAGCATTCAAGCATGTCTTATTTGTATACACATGTCTATGGGACCCCTTTGGTTATTAAACCTGCGTACAAAGAGGGCAACAAAGATTTCTATAACGGATCATAAATGACTCATTCTATTTCTTATGATATAAACCTTTACTGTAGTGTTCTTGATCTTCAAATTGGCAATTAATGTATTCATTTCTCACAGAGCCTTTACTGTTGAAACTGATGTCTTTATAGTACCTTACAAAAATTTCATTTAGCATTTATGTCCAGTAATAACTAGTGGAGAAACTTTTTATGGCGATGATTGGGCACATAATTTGATCCCGCTTATTAAGTATTTGATAGGGAAAATATCGAATATTGCATCATAGAGGAAAATGCTGAGCATAGAGATTAAAAGCTTCAAAGACTACTTGTGCTGCACTTTCCCTTCTTATACCTCATCTGGTTCCAAGTCTTATACTTCATCTTGGGTACAGATTAAAAACTTCCGACTTTTTTTGGTTATGAAAGAGGGGGAAATCATAATACTCTCATCCTAGTATTTTTTTCAAAATTAAATTTTCTGTCTCTTAAGAACAAAAAATTAACAAAAATTAGAGACATTTCTTTCTAGGACAAAGTCCGAGTCCGACAGTGGTGAGGTGAAGGTCTCTTGTTTTGGTGCAGGGAAGAGAAAATGTTTGAATGCTAATTCGATTATAGAAGCCTACCTTTCCACTGCCTATTTTCCAGCTTTCAGTTGTAGTACTAGAAAGTAACCTCATTTAGTAATGACGTTCAACTTCTTTCTTCCATTGGTCAATTAGTCTCATTCTAAATCTACATTAAGTTTGGTGGCATTATTTGTCACCAAAGTCTATTGGAAAAAGGGAGTTGTTCAATCACTAACCAAATCCGAAAATCCCAATTCTGAGATTTTCAAGCTTAATTCGTAATTCTCACCCCATATGACCATCGGAGTAGATAGCAATAATCAAAAAGTAAGCGGAAGTAATTAACAGTTCTAGTAAGTATAAGTAACATAAATATGAAATTCAATCTATTACAGATTAAAATAAGGAAAGGTCTAATTCTAGTACAACTCTACAACGAAATTCAGGTATCTATACCCATTCCCAGGCTCTCTCTTCATGACTGAGCTCCAAGACCTGAAAAATATAACTCCACAAACGTAAGTTGGAAAGCCCGGATGAGTAATCCTTCAATACAAGATACTTA
>JAUPMG010010731.1:0-15662 GCA_031762675.1 Pachysandra terminalis
TTTAGGCTCGTATTAAGGAGCATTGTAGATAGTTTAGGCTCGTATCAAGGAGCATTGTAGACAGTTTAAGCTCTTATCAAGGACCATTGTAAATAGTTTAGGCTCATATTAAAGAGCTTTGTAAATAGTTTAGGCTCATATCAAGGAGCATTTTTTTTTACTTTCTTTTCTTTGATTTGGTTGTAGTCTTTGTCTACTTTCGACACCTTATTAGTCGAGTTGATTGAGCCTTGGACAAATATGACTTCCTCCTTTTCCAGCTGGTAACCATGGTCCAACCTTCATCGTCTGGTTCTGCCTTCTTGTATTTAGCTACACTCATACCCCAGTCATCGAAGCTTAAACGGATTTCGTCTTCAAGATCTCCATGAGAGATTGGCTTTCTTTCCTATGAAAAAAAATTGATAATCATTTTGATGGAGAAAAACTTTTGAAAATAATTTAGTAGTATGTGATAGCAGCAAAAGGTTGTCTGTTTCTATACAGGTTCTTTTTACTCTTGTAAACATTGGATAAATCATCATATCATGGAGGTAAGAGAATGGAATTCTCGACTCTCCAAAATACCATCTCATATCAATCATGTGGAAGTTACAAAAAATTCAATATTATATAAATAAATTTAGGGTTGAAATTGTTGAACCTTTCCTTGTGAACATTCATTATCAGAGCAATTGCCTGTAGTCGAAACTCATTTTTAAGCTCTTTTTAGTTAGCTTCAGAGTCAAGTCCTGCTTTGTATAGAAAGATACAAGTCTCGTTCCCTCGCCTTGAGTAGGATCGAAGAGGATAAAAGTGAGTTGAGGAAACATGTTGGGTTTGGTGGTAGATACAATCACAACCATTGATTTTTCCTTAGGTTTGATAGGCAGATGTTTCTTTGAAATAAGATGTATAGATGAAGAAGAGGATATAAAAGAGATGTAGGCTGCGTTTAGCCCGGCTTGTGCTTATGGATAAGCACTCGTTGGATAAGTTGCTCAATGGGAGCACTTATCCACAGCAGCAATAAACTGCTTCTTTGAAGAAAATAGCGTTTGGTAAATACAATTATTCAAGTGCTTATAAAAATTTAGGGGTAAAATAGGTATTATAAAAATATTATTAAAGTTTAGAAATAAGATTTATTTAAGTGCTTGTAAAAGTTTAGGGGTAAAAAATGTATTTTAAAAATATTACTAAAGATGTGAAATAGCTTAATGCATAAGATCTTGGGAGAAGCTACTCTCAGCAGCTTCTCCTTGTTGGTAGCCTTCCTGTACTGCTTCTGGGTAAGCACTTACTCATAAGTGCTATCAAACACATTTAATTTTAAAAAGTGCTTATATAAGCTATAAGCTGCATTAAGTACTTTTAGAAGCCCGGCCAAACGTAGCCGTAGCCTCTTGAGTAGAAGAGGGGCTTATTTGGAAGTGGTTTTCTCTCTCACTTCCATGCTCTCTCAATTTGGCAACTCTTAAAGCAATCTCACAGTCCATGGTTTAATAGGCAACGCTGTTATAGTGCCAGTCAGGGTTTCGACGACGGTGGTGACAGAAAAGTTGCAAAGGTGGTGGATTTCAGATTGAATTGTCAGAGGCAGGTTTGATGTGCTATCATCAAGGTTTGATTTGTTATCATCACGTAATGAGAAGGTTCGGCTGTCCATATGCCTTGTAACCTGAGCTCTTATTTGATAGTGGATATTTTCTTGTTGGATTGCTTGGGGCAGTTGCCCTATTTTTGGATGAACCACATAAGTCCTTATGTTGTGGTTAGGTCATTTATTTTCTTTGGTTATTTTTCATACATAACATTCTGACAATCAGGGCAATTTTGCATCGAGGTATCAAAGCTTCATGGTTGGTATGCAAGGTGTTTGTTGAATTGTTTGTTCAAGGATTCGGGTTATCGTGCGTTTAAGGTTGGTGTATAAGGTGGTTGACAAACTATTTATGAGAGCAAACATAGAAAAAATGACAGGTATTTGGCTTGAGGTGAGGAATTTGATTGGAGAATATGTCTCATCGAGTAATGGAGACATGAATATTGGATTTTGATTTGAACTCATTGTTGTTATAGAATGAAATGCATTTTCATCTTCTTAACCTGAAATGGATGACGAGAGGAAAGGCTCCCTTTTGAGGGTATTTGTGGGAATAGATCCAGTGGAGAAGGGTGGGGCCTGTAAATTGGAGGATTATAGCACACAGCCACAAACCATGGTGTTAAGGGTTTGAATCACTCCTTGCCCACAACCAGTCCAAAAAGGAAAAACCTTTCCTTTACCACTCAGACTGGGAAATCGTTTTTTCAATGGTAATGTTTTTATAGAGTTATGTACCTACTGGACTCGATAGTTTATGTCGTGGGCCTCGAATTTGCTAAGCCTTTTTGAGACGTTGTATCTTTTGGACACCACTTTATTTTAGAGGTTTCATGATCAAACACTTAGCCGTTTTGTAGGGGTGTAAAGATCTTTATAAATAGAAATCCTATTCTCTTATTAAGTTTTTCATGAAGTTCTCCTTTCTCCTGTTGGTTCTTAGTCAATGTTTTATCTTGTTCAAACTTCTTTGCAATTCTTGTCGATTAATACACCAATGGTTGAACCTCTACTCCAATATGACCTAACTATTTATCAGGAGGTTTGTGACCTTGGAATTCTAGACACCTATGACCAGACTTGTAGCATTAAGGATAAAATCTAATATGGCATTTCGGTATTAAGAAGAATAATGTTTGTCTTGACTAGATCATTAAACAAATAAGTTGTTCAGCTTATATATTTTATTTAGATTTATTTATTCTGTTGGTGTTTAATTCCTCATTCAATTTTTTATTGCCATTGAATTTCTCATCTTATTGCCCTTAATATGTTTACAACAACGAAAACATCTAACGTAGCTTTAGAGGTCATGTGTGGAGTTTGGGTTGAAATCCCATGACTATCATGGAGTGATGTAGTGGTTGGCAAAGCAAATTTTTGATTTTACTATCAAGGCGGAGACTATTTGTTTCATGATAGATCAAGTCACCATCATTGATCTGTCTCGTGGTTTAATGAGCAAATGTTTCTTTAAACCAAGTTGTTTTGAGAAATATTCAAAATATGGGTTTTTGTTGCCCAAATATTTAAGGTATATAATGAAGAGTTGGAGAAGATGAGAATATAATACATATAGCCTCATACTAAAAAGAGGGAGTGTCTTTAGGAGTGTTTTTTTGTCCCTCACTCTCATCCCATGCTCTCTCAAGTAACAACTCTTGGAGAAATCCCACAGGGGTCTGTGGTTTATTTGGTGATGCTACCGTAGTGTTAGTGAGCTGTGAATCCTTTGATGACGGTGGTGACCGCAAGGTTGCAATGTTGCACTATGTTAGGTCTTGGGTTGTCTTGTAAGAGAAAGGTTTGGTCATTGGTGAGTGTTCACGGAAAGAAATCAATAAGTTATTGTTTTCCATGTATTTTTTAATTCCTTATTTGAAAATGGTTATTCTCTTATCAGATTTCATGTTAACATAGCCTTTTTTATGAGAACCACATAAATCCTTGTGTTGTGGTTGGGCTATTTCTTTTCTTTACCTTTTCCGGTCATTTTTATACATCACATATGTACAGTCAGGGAAATTTCACACAACAAAATGTGATAAATAGCAAAGCCATCTTGTCACATGCCAAAGCTTGACATCAGTATAAAAATGTGTGCTTTCAACTAGAAACATATAAGAAACATCTTATGTATGCATATTTAACACAGACATAGTTGGTAATGTATTTATCACCTGTGTATGATTTGAAGGCGTCTAGTATTCATGGAAGAATTAATTGTTTATTTTCAAGTTCCATCAGTCAGTTGAATATGTATGTGTACCTAGCATAAATCGTGAATTATGTTCCTAGGTTATTCTTTAAAATTTGATGTTATGATTAATTTTTAATTGAAGGATGAATGGGCCGATGAAACACACCATTTTACTAATGCAATTGTGATGCGGTTTTGTCATGTGGTAGTTGAGTTTTCTATATACAACTTGCCCATGTGTTTCTCCTCACAACAGACATGCCAAATTTCAGCTTGGAACACATTTTCCACATGGCAAAATACTTTCTCATTTTAGAAACTAAAAACAAATTATAATTTTCAGTAATTGTCATTACATGTGGCAAAAAAGTTCTTTACTGTGGTTCAAAACCTTAGTTTCGAGTTATGTTTTGGACTTGCCAAAACTGATATTTATTGGTGTCCATACGTGTCACCTGAGGCAACTGAGAATCAGATGATATTAATGAAGCATTGGTCAATATAAATTGCTTAGGCTTCATTTTGGGCTGTCTGTAGAGAATTAAATGTTCTTTACACAATAAATAGTCTTATTTGGATGTAAGGGATTGCTCATGTGACCTATCGAAAGGGTCCCTTGTCATATGATGATTTGGATTTACCAAGTCATTTCTTCATGCTGTAGAAAACTTGATCTCACTAAGAAATTAGACCCAATGAGAAGCACTAGAAAACCTTCCCCTTTTTTATTATAAAGATTATTTCTATATTAACTAGCAAATGAATTTTATTTAAATGGCTGTATTATTATTTGGTTTGTTTTATAAATATTAGGGTTTAAAAAAATTTAAATAACAAAATTTTTTTATTATGTATTTTATAAAAATCTCTGGCATCTATCTTTTGTGCTTCAAATTATGAGAAATTTTATAAATTTATTTTTAGAAATATGTTAAATTAATATATACTACTATAGCTATCTAGTTGTGCTATATCTATGATTTAGAGTTCAAACTAAAAATTATTCGTACATCACATGTTCTTATTCACAAATTAAAACATTTTTAATGATTGATATATTTTTTAAAATTTTGTATAAACAATGGCTTTTCTTAAAATATCTCAACCAGATTGCAAATCGAGCAATTCTTAGTAAGACGAAGATTCTGCCCATATATACCTACATATTGCAGTTCTATATAATATGTATTTTATCCTAAAATATGAAGTTAGGGTGAAATTATGGAAAATTAGGTTTTCTTTGATTATTATTATTATTATTATTATTATTATTATTATTATTATTTTTAAAGCACTTTCAACGATCAACAAAATTAATCAGTTGATGTTTGTACACCAGTTTTTCATGATTTGTTAATCGAGACAAAGCTTAATTTTTTCTTTGAAAAGAATTGACTGTGTTGAACCAAAGAGCCACATAAAACTGCTTGGTTTCAATTTGACTAATTTTGCAACTAGTAGAGGTAAATCATGGTTACTCTAATTTAAGTGATTCTTCGAGTAGCACAAAAGTCTGATATTCTCTTTTGAACTAAGAATGATAGGCTTTAGTCAAAATCAACAAAAATCTACCATGGTTTAAGTGTACATTTTTTCAATACTAGTCGAAGTTGAGCTAAATGGAGAAACAGTTCCACTTTGGAGGAGTTAATTTTTGTCTTTCGTCTCATTCTTTCATCTTTTGTTTGTTGTTGATGTAATTCAGCAAATATATGTTTCCTTTCCTATTGAGTTTTTCTATCTTATTTTGGGTTTATGTATTGATTCCTTAACTACTTTCAACAAGAGGTCCTAGCTGACACTGTATCTTTTGTGGTCTTTTCTTCTATAAAATAAACAAGTTTACCTGGAATTATATTAGATGAATATTGATAGATAGGTAAACTTGTAAATCCTCAAAATGGGTATGGTCTGGGTTTCTAGAGCCCTGTGGATTGCTGACATGGAATATTTAGACTGCATTTTCTGTCAATCATGACTGACTGGTCTACAGCACTCCTATTGTCACGCATTGCACTTTTTCCCTAAGACATGAATTTTATGTTCCACCCTTTTTTCCAAAATAAATATGGTGTTAAAGTGGGCTTTGTCTTTGCCTTGCGGCTGGTTTTTACCTGGCTGAACCTTGTCTTATGGCAGAAGCTAACTTGGCAAGAATTTGCAGTTTCATCTGTCGATGAAAGAAAATTGGCCATCCAGACTTCTTGTCTGGATAAGGCTGTCTATGATGCTCGTGGCCATTCTGAATTGTTTTTATACTCGAGTTCCAAATTTGACACTATTTAATATTTGGGCATAACTATTTCACTTTGTACTACTGTGGGTTTGCAATAATTGCTGTGATTTCTGTATTCTTCCAGTTACACTTGCGGTATAGCTGCTGATAGTTGGTTGGCATTTATGGATCGATTATTAACATTGGGAGATGAATGTGCAATGGAAAAATTTTGTCTGAAGAAAAAGATGCTTCGATTGATTGATATATACCATGATGCTTTAGATGCACCGAAAAGTGGACTAAAGGTTAGTTGCTCAACTTTTAGCCTCAAACTTAATTTTTCTATGGTTTATTTGGGAAAATAAATTTATAACTGTGCCTTATTGAATATTTTATAATATATTGTACACAATAATTGTCACTTGACATCGTTGTCAAAAGACTCAAAACGTCTAGGCAAGGCTAGGCAACAAAGATCATGGTCACCTAGGCTAGCCTGCTCCTTCGTCCGTATTTTCAAGGATGAGACACTATCATCTAAATATAGTCGATTTATCATCATGTGCTCTCCTCTATACACAGTTGTAAAATGAATATGGCATTATAATTATAGGTACTTTTTTTTCCTCATGGTCCATGTGTTGAAGGGTGTTGGTGTGGCCTCTAATTTGTATTTTGAGTAGGAGAGAGATAGATCCAAACATAGGTAAACCGTTATGATACAGCCATTCCTCCATTTTTGCTTAATACCGAATAGAAGGGTTGGTCAAAAAGGCATGGTTGGTAGGTAGTGGCTAGAGGCCGAAAATGGGGGATAGTCAAATGGGATGAGTTTCACCGACAACTTCTAGCTCTCACAAAGACTAGTATATATATATCTTGATCTTTAAGTATCAAAGCTAAGGTGAGAGAGAGAGAGAGAGAGAGAGAGAGAGAGAGAGAGGTCCCTGTAAAAAATGAAAAACGAGTCAAGTAGTAGTGTAGATTATGGAGAGAGAGAGAGAGAGAGAGAGAGGAATAAGGCAGGGTGGCTTCCTATAAAAATAGAAGAAACAAAAACTACCAAAAAATCCAAGTAGTGATCAAGGTTTGGACCACGAAGAGAGAAAATCTTACCTGGTTGGTTGGGCACCTATTACCTCTTCTAATCGAATGAAGACTTAATTGGCCTTTATATGTACACAAAACGGTTAGGTTAGTTGTTAGTTGGAAATAAGTTATTATTATGTAATTAAGTAATAACTTCTTTCTAATAACTTTATACATTACTTTTTTTTACCATAAGTTATAAGTTTAAAAACTAAGATAAAATATACATTACTATTTTTACCATAATTTGTAATTTTAATAACTAAGATAAAATATTCCGAAATCATGTAATTAATTACGTTAGGTGCTCACCTGGTTGCCTAAGTAGTAGTCTGATTTCCAGGCTATCACCTAGATGTTGGCCTAGGCGACCATCGCTTAGGTCCTAAATAAATGTTTAGTAACCTAGGCACCAACCTTTAATATAGCTGTTTCGGCAGATGATCGACGCAGAAGATTTAGTACACCTCTTGCGGGATGAAGTAAAAGCACACTTAGTCTAATCTGGGAATGGATCAGAGGGAACCATAGGTTAGGGAGTGTCTGTGTCTCATTGCAAGGACCATTTTCAGTTGTTGGTCATAAGGTGGACTCCAAACGAGCAGTGTAGTCCGAGACACAAGGGTCTTGGTACTATCCAGGAGTGAAGAACCCCTGAGGTGACTGCAATGAGCAGAAATCTTACTCACCAGCCTGAATGATGAGCGAACACTCGAATATGAGAGCAAGGGATAGCCAACGAATGGACAATTCCCGAGGGGAGAGAGGGGGGGCAGCAAGAACTATGCTTTCAGAGAAATGGGGGTCTGAATCTTATCCAGAAATATGATGATACTAATTAATCCGTGCCATAAAAATCTCAACCCTCTAGCATTGCGATCTAGCGTTTCTCTATCAATTCCACATCCATTAGGGTAGGTTAGGGATACTGATTGCTTACTTGGATGCTTGGGTTCTTCAACTTCAGGCTTCAAGTTAGGGTTAGACTATAGAGACTCGGAGTCTTGAACTACTAGAAAAATATAAAGCGTAAAGAACTAACATAGGTAGGTTTTTAATTAATAAACCAATTAAAATTTAAAGTAATTAAAATATAAATTACAACTTGAGTGGTTTAAGACAAGTTGAACCACATTACAAATGGGTGACTGTCCGGGTAGATTAGGCGGTTGCCCCGTCGCCTAGGCACACTCAGCCAGGGAGCCCTCGCTGTCGCCCTTAGAAAACCGCTTAGTCGCCTTTAATAACACTAACTGCTGGTATGGTTTGATCTTGGTTGTGTTGATACCGTTGCTTCTATAGGATCTATACTTGGATATGCTATGAGGATTTTAATCAAACCAGGGAGAGTTGGATGGAGTTGTACCTGCCAAGGTCAGGTTGCACCGTAATCAGCAAAGACTGGTGCTGCAAGAGTGAATCAAAAATCTCATCGTGCTAGTTGTTACGTGAAGACAAACGTCATGAGGGAAGCAAGAAATTATGATTTCACCAATGGCTTCTGCCTAATCATCCCATTTCTTTCCTCAATCCTATTAAAGGATATAAACTTTCAATAACCACCTTCACCCGATCTAGTTCACCTTTATCAAGCCATCCATCTAGTATATCATCTTTTTTTAGGAATGAAAGGATGGAGCGATATTCAAATTATCCAGCTACACAATGAGAAAAAGGCATCCATAAACTACTGATTTCTCTCTGGTATTTAAGACGAAAGCAATTAAGAAGTGCCTATTGGTGTTTGTCTAAGATCCTCGTGTGTAACGCATAGGAAACCTTTCCTGTTTGCACCTTAATATATTGATATGTAGCACGTCTGGAGCTGTAAATAAACCCGTCTAATGTTTTTGCTCCATCAGCATCCGTTCACAAGATCATCCTTAGTCCATTGATCTGGGTATGACATGTAATTCTTTGAATAATAATGTGATTTGGTCTTCACCTTGATGGGATTGAGTTTAGTCCATTGGTCTAGGCATCAGAAGTAATTCTGTGAAGAAATATCTGATTTGGTCTTCACCTTGTATGTTCACCCCCTTACATCATAAGATTATTCTCTGAGAGGTACAAGATCCTGAATATGCATTCAGCATCAAGCTCCTCTGCGCTTTGCAATAAAGACCAATGATCATTTTGTAACACTACACTTACAATATTATTCTCTCTTTGATGTAGGACAAATGTAAGAGTTTTCAACTTGGAACCTGCTTGATATTAGAATTGAGGAAATAGTGAAAAAAATAAAGGGAGTAGTGCAATAAACTTGGCAAAGTCTCGCTACCATAACCTTGAGGCAGATTGGAGTATCATCAATTTGAAACAAGGTTTGGTAATGACGTCTCATCAATACTAGAGAAGAGAAAGGAGTCCACCTCAAATGCAAATTTGCTGAAACTTAAAACAAGGAAACACAATGAATCCTAAACATAGATTTTTAGAAAGAGGAAACAAGCAAAGAAATAATCATAAGATCCTAAATAAAAGACTTCCTAACCCAATGCAGTTAAAAATAAGATAAAGAAATAAAATATGACTTACATTGAAATTTTCATTATGGACCTGCACCATCAGCATATTTTGGTCATATCTTTGTCTACTTATGTTTGAATCATGCAGTCTTGGTGTAATTGGAGAAGTATGTATTTAATTGGTACCAAAATTGAGGTAATCAGACACTTCTGATGCATAAACAAAATACGACCCCAAGTGAAGTGGGATTGTTTCCTGCACATACATCTTAAATTTGTTTTATAATTTTTGGAAAATCCATTCTGCATTACTCTTTAATGATTTTTTGGCTTGGTTTGATGTACGTACATCTCCTTCCGATTGATAGGAGTCTTGTGCTCAAGAGAGAGCTACAATATCCAGAGCACGCATTGAACCATAAGCACCAAATTCCTTTTCATTCCCATGGACTGATATTGTAAAAAAGGAGAAAAAAAAACATTTTTGGTCATGCACTTCTGTAACCAATTGTATGATCTTTTTGATCTTGGAAGTTGGAATCGTGTGATCCAGTTAACTATTTTATCATGCAATTGAATTATATCATTTGCATTAATGAATCTTTACTGAAAACATCAGTAATTGTCTCTCCCTTTTTTCCAAAATAGGTTGATGAAGTCCCCAAGGATTTGAAGGCTGAGAAATTTCCGCATTTCATGGGAAAAAAGAATTCTTACTTTTCAACTTCCATACTGGGATCAATTTATGATGAGGTGAAGTCATCTCGAACAGAATATCAACCATCAAAAGGTGAGAATTCCTTCATTTATGATAGCAGTTACCCATGATGAGAAATCTTGAATGAGACTTGAAATATGTCAAGAAAGAAAGATAAACAAGATGAAGAAATTTACGTGGTTCGGCAAATAGCGCCTACATTCCACAGATACATACCAGGTTCTATTCTTCTCCAAGTCTCAGAATAAGTGCTACAAAGAGCAGCCATGGAAAAAATGATAAATACCCTGAAGTTAGGACTAAACATAGCAGCCTGAAGTTAGGACTAAACATAGCAGCAAGAAAAATTACTCTTATACCCTTCGACCCCTAGAGTCGGTGGCTGGGTCATCAGTACTTCACGAATGCCTCAGTAGCATCAGTCTCCACATAACAACAAAATATTGTATGGTGACTATATTAGCCTATGCATGAAATTAAAAAACAAACTTCATAAACAATGTTAACATTCATCTGGCAATTGGCCAATTTTTTATTTTATTTTCTTTTTGGTTTATGTGATTGTAGAAGTTTGGAAACTCTCATGTTTCGATGAGGAAGTTCCTCAAGCCTGCTTGGAGCGATGGAAGGAGCATTATAGTCGGTACAGAATGGAAATGTTTAAAGCATTAAATGATGGTGAATCCAAAGATAAATCTGCAAACGAAGTGATACAGAAGTATAAGCAGGTGATATGTCAACTTGAGTTTACTCTTTTATCAAAATATCAATTCTTGCCAGGCAACTACAATAGACCTGCCTTCATCCCATGGTTGCCATTTTTTCTTTTCTTTTCTGCTTTTTCTCTTTTTCTTCCTGTACTGACCTTTTGCTACATTATAGATTTTATATGGTGCTGCAAGCTTTGAAGAGAGTGCAAAACAAAGGGAAGAGATCTTTTCTGAGGCACTTGCCATTTATAGGGTAACTTACAATCATGCAAAGACTGAAGGTGCCGTCGGTAAATGCAACTTTCCATGGAAAGTTGCAGGTGAAGCCCTTTGCAAGTTGCATGCCATGAAGCAGGGTGGATCCATAGTCTGTTCACAGTCTGTTCTACGTGAGCTTTTTAATTAAGTGTTATATATATAATTGTGTACATCGTTTGCTACATAATGAGTTGTCCAGTATATAACTAGGGGTGCAACTTGGATTCGGGCTAACCCGAATCCAAACTGGCCCAACCCGACTTTGGGTTGAGTTTTATATCACTTTGGGTTGAAAAAGACCAACCCTTATTAATTCAGTTCGGTTTTGGGTTAGGGCTTCGGGTAAATCGATCCAACCCGAAACCCAAACCGATTAATATATATTAGTGTTTATGGTTTAATAACCAATCTGGAAAACCTTGTGTTATGGTTTGATAACATTGTTTGATAGCAATATGCTTTGTTGCAATTGAATGTGTTGGATAAGTTGGATTTGAGTTTTTAAGTATTTGCACATTGTTTAGGTTGGGTTAAGTCCAAATAAATGACTGAAGCTGTGATTGTGCATTTCAACCCAAATTTACCCAACCCAAACCAATCTGAAATTGCAGTTTGTGTTGGGTTTAGGGTTTACAAAATAAAATCGGTTTGGTATTTGGGTTTCATGGTTCGGGCTTCAAATCAAGTTGGGTTTGGGTTGATCTTCAAGGAGCAAAGAATGTCCATGCTCAATCAACCAAGGGCTATTGTATGAAAACCCAGAAGCAAATCACATCTCTTAGAGAGAGAGTGAAATGTTATGAAAGAAAAATAAATAAGATGAAGAAATCAAGCACATGCAAACAGAGATTAATCAACTTAACAACTTAAAGGAAGGAGAGAGAGAGACTTTGCTTCCCAGTAATTCTCTGAGCAGAGGGAGAGAACGAGAAATGTTAAGAAAGAAAGATGATAAGATAAAGAAGAAATCAAGCATACGCAAGACAGATTTATAATCAATTAGGTAGCTACCTCGCCCCCATATTATAGTAACAGTAATACTGATAATGTGAATGTAATAATAATAATAATAATAATACTGATATTTTATTCTAATATGCCACTTGGCCTCAAATGGAGGATGGGGACGAATTCTAATTAAAAAAAAAAAAAAGAGATCCAAGGCTACTCATTGGGTATTCCTTCCAAGTCTTTCAACGACAATATTTTTGTTGGTAAGTACACAACCTACTGCTACCATACACAGGCTGCATTTTCTTCTTCAACGAGTATTGGTATCCAGTCAAAGTATTTCAGCATGAGGATCCTCATTTGAAATGACTTGGTTGGACCCATCATGGGTCCCACATCCCAAAAAAAATAAAATAGCCACGTAAGCCAATAGTACTTCCACCAACCTACTTTGCATTATTTATTTATTTTTTAATTTAAGGAAACTAGGTAGGCTATTGTTATGTCTACGGATGTTGACTTTGACTTTGATATGGACCATTTTTTTTTTGTTTGAAAAGAGAAGATACATGTTGGGAGTAAGTAGCCTATCAAATTGACCAGTCACAAAGTTTGGTAACCGGTTAGACGCTCCTCCTCCACCCATTTTGGCAACTCATGCATGACGTAGCACTGAGGTCAAATCTGTAATATCTTTCATATTATACACGTGGACTTAGCTTTATGATCTCCCAATCATAAAGTTGGTGGATGTTCACTGCTCAATAATACGTTTCAATGCTTTGAGAGATATGAGAGAGAGAGAGGGAAAAGATGCGTATATATTAATCGGATCAAGCAATAATAATCAACACATTAAAAATAAAACAATGAACATAAGTATGCGTAGTTTAGCAAAGTTTATGTCCACGGGGGAGAAAAAGTTTCTATTATGTTAAAACCGAATTAGAATTATAATTTATACTCCTATTTAATATTTAAGACAAATTCTCATTTTCCCTTTACCGTACTGTAGGGGCTCTGTCTCCTCCACACCCCTAATCCATAGTACTGATCCACACAATGAATTACCCACGACTCAGTGAGGGAGGGATGTCTCTCGTGACGGGATGTTCTCCTCCACCCCATAGGTCCTTCATATCCTGTCCTTTGGATATAGAGACTAGAGAATGTGACCGACCCACTGTCTTTAACAATACATTTGATATTTTAGAAAACGTGTCTAGAATATTATTTTTTTTTAAATAAGAATATCATTTCTTGTTAAAATCCTTTAGAGCATTTCCTTTCAAAATCACATAGTGGTTGCCCATGAGGTTTTAAAGGAATACGCATGATAGATCGACTTTCCTACAACAGAACATTTGGATGAGATATTGTGGGAACGCCTGCATTTTCAAAAAACATATTCCCATTCATTCTTGCCAATCCTATATATATATAGGGGTATGGCAAATATGTTTTGTGGTTTCTCAGTTGGATTTACGTGATGGGTTGACCTGGTTGGTTCGACTTGGGTCCTTACTTAATGGGACTTCCATATATAATTAGAAGTGTGAATGTGAATAACTCTCTCTTAATAGAATTCGAAAAGTGGATAGAATCTCTCTTCTTTCTTCATTTCTTTTTCTTTTTAAAGATTTAATTTTGCTATTGAGATTCACGTATAAAGATCTGATCGATTAAGTGTGGATTTATTGTATGTAGTTCTAGTAATCACAATTCTGACATAAGATATTTTCCAATTTGATAAAGATCTATTACACATCCCGATTCGTATGCATCGAAGTACGTAATCCAAATCATTTACAACCTTTACTCTCAATCTATATCAAGTAACACATTTTTAATTAAAATGCCATTGAGAGAGTCTAGGGGTAGAAGACAAAGAGTCTTGGTGAGAAGCCAAGGAACTTTGTCTTGGGGGGAGACAAAGGGGGTTAATGAACTTGGATATGTTTTTTCATCTTCTTCTATATAAAGAGATGTAGAGCGTGTTGGATGAGTAAGTACAGGTAGTGAGTTATAGTGATAAGATTGAGTGAGCAGATTACAGAGTTTTGTAATTGAAGTGTTTTTGCTCCTCTTGTATCCTACTATTTGCTCATAGTGAAAGTGTACTCCGTGGACGTATGCAGGTTTGTGCCGAACAACGTAATTCTATGCGTTCTTATGTGTGTGAGTTTGATTATTTGCACGGAGTTTCCCAACAAAATGGTATCAAAGCCAAGTTTGTGCGATTCTAGAACGATCGCTAGGAAAAGGTGAAGACGAGCGCGCTGCCGCAAAAATCGTCGAAAAACTCCACCGGACGAAGCCACACGAACCGTTTGAAGTTGATGAGTGATCTTATGCGCTTGTGCAGGAAACGCGTCACATCCCCACGCGCCTAGAGGTTGAAGGCGACATTGTTCACGTGCGGTGAGTTGAATCACTGAGTTGACTCGTTGAGTCACATCGAGTTGCACCGAGCCGAGCTGAGTCACACCACAGCAGAGCCGAGCCGAGCCGCTTGACCGAGCCATCAAGCCGTTGATTGAGCCGAGCCGCTTGACTGAGCCAAGACGCGAGCCATCCATGTCAACTGGAGGGTGCCACGTGTCTGACACATGTCGAAGTGTCTTGATGACACGTGTCGACTCAGGAAGTTTCTGAAAATTAATTTTTAGTCCCTAAAGTTTTCTGAAATTTATTTTTTGGTTCTTGAAGTTTTTGAAAATTATTTGTCAATCCCTAAAGTTTATACAAATTACATATAAGTCCTCAAACTTTCTAAAAATTGCAGATTAGCCCCTACTAAGTTTTTTTCAGCATTCTGGCTCCATCCGTGAGGTCAGAATATGGAGATTTTTTTATTTCTAAACTAGTGAAGTAAAATGGCGGACACCACGATGGGTACCGCGATAGGTACAGTGATCACACTGTCAGCCACCAATTATGCGATCTGGAAGTCACGGATGGAGGATATTCTGTTTTGCAAAGACTTGTACGATTCTCTAGAGAATGAGGGTGTCAAACATGCGAAAATGATAGAGGCAGCCTGGAAAAAGCTGAACAGGAAGACGATAGGGAAAATCAGACAATGGATTAGACATGAGGTGTATCATCACATAGCCTAGGAGACGAGTGCTTACATGCTATGGACGAAGCTGGAGGGGTGTATCAGTCGAAGACATCCCGAAGTAAAGCACTCCTGATGAGAAGGCTTGTGAATCAGAAGTTACAGAGAGAAACTTCAGTAGCAGAACACACAAACGAGTTTCAGAACCTGGTAAATCAGCTGGCTAGTGTCGACTTGAATTACGATAACAAGACACAGACCCTATTGCTACTTAGTTCCTTGCCAGATAGCTGGGAAACATTGGTGGTTTCTCTCAGCAATTCAACGCCGACCGAGAAGTTGACCATCAGCATGGTCAATGATGCGTTATTCAGCGAGGAGGCACTGAGAAAGGAGGCAAG
>JAUPMG010010740.1:0-15661 GCA_031762675.1 Pachysandra terminalis
GATTTGGTTTGATATGGCAATCCGCGGTCCAGAAATGGATCCCGAAGGTCTCACCTCGAGATTCGTGTCGATCCTTGATAAGGATTCGTGATACGGGTTTTGGGGCGTGACAGTTTTGGGGGAAAAACTCCCCAAATTTGAATATAGGGAAAAAGATAGGGGAGGATTGGAGCTCTAATAGCCTCATCAATGTCTAAATTGAATTTGTGTTTTTCTCTCTATCTTTGAAAACCCTAGTAGAGCATAACTTCTACCATTTCATCCCTTTCATCCTCTTTAATATTTATCATCGATCGACGATATCCTCACCATTTTCTCCGATGGACAAGCATTAGTTAATCCAAATCAACAAATCTTCTTTTCTGGCGAGCCAGCATTTTATCTCTAACTCCCGACCTCTTCAAAGCAACAATCCAGTCGATCGACGACGACAACTTCACGAGTTTCTCCGACATAAAAGTGTTGGGTAAACTATTTCCAAGCAAAAGAAACTTCCTCTTTGGCACATACGAACCGGTAAGTTAGTATCTTATTTTTTTTTTCAAACCATGTTCTTCTAACTCTAAATTTTTCAATCCCTAATTGTTTAAACTAGGCTTCATTGATCGGTATTGGGTTGAACGAATCCCCATAACTTGTCACCTTTTATAACAAGTTGTATTACGAGTTTTTCTATTTTTTGTAGCAATATTGTGGCTTTCTGGGAGATATTTTTAGGGTTTTATCATTTTTGCAACATCCAATTCGGTTACCTAATATCAGGATAAAAAATTGTGAATTTATCATCGTGTTCTCTTTACATGATGGTATATACCTCAATTACAGATAGACCATTATTATACCTTCAAAGGCGGCACATTTTAGAATGTATATGGACGAGACAGGTAAAAATGTTACGGGGTTTTGTTGTGATACATGTGATATTACTAGTTTTTACTTTATTAATTCTCACACTTATTTATCGACCTTTCAAGAGAGTCAAATTGTTCAGACTAATGACCACACTAGATTGTTGAAAGAGTGGTATCTCACTACATGCCAGATACAGATGATTAAGGCTGTTGGGTCTAGCCACATTCGCAGGATTAGCCACATCCAGGTGAGCTGTAGTTTGATCATAACCGGAATAGAGAGGTGGAGGCCAGAAACAAACACCTTTCATCAACCTGTTGGTGAGATGACTATGACAATGGAGAATGTTGCCTACCTTCTAGGTCTACGAGCGATTGGCAGACCTGTCGTTGCTAGGATCGAGCCAATTGAGGTTGTCTGTGAGAGGTTGCTAGGGATACAACCAGGAGATCCAAATTTCCAAGGTTTTGATGTCCGAATGGGGTGGTTGTGTGCACATTTTAGCGCTCTACTAGATGAGCACACTCTTGTACAGGTATAGCAGCATACCCAGGCATACCTATTATGCCTTCTTAGTTCGACCATACTTATAGAGATTTCTGGAAGCATGGTTAATACCATGTATCTTCCCCTAATAGAGAACTTCTTTGAGTGTGGAGAGTATACTTGGGGTGCTACCAGATTGACTTACTTGTACAAGCAGTTGCGATGTTGTTGTTTAAGTCATCAGAAGAATAATAGAGATTACATGGGATTTCTTTTGCTACATTTGCTTTCATTGAAAACTATCATTTTTCATTAGGTTTAGCCATTTACTAATCATTGTTTTGCGTTTATATTTTGGTGCAGGCATGGTTTTATGAGCGTTTTACGTGCTTTCGACCTAAGACGGTGGAGGAGGAGGAATTTCCTTTCCCTAAGGCCTTGCGATGGAGGAAAAAGGATGGAGGGGAGCGAGTGCCACAATAGATTGTTGGCATTCAAGCATGAGCTAGATCTTCTTGCAGAAGACAATGTAAGATTATAATGCTATGTTTTTTAGTTAGGAATAGAGGTACCTTGAAAACTATTACAAACACATAGTGATGTAGGGTGAAAAAGAAAAGAGTTGATGAATACGGCCACAGAGTACACCACCTTCTAGAGTTGCTAGGGGACAAAATCTTTGAATAGTAGGAATAAAAGAGAAAAGGTTTCTCAATCAATTTTTATAAAAAAATGTATAATTATTTTTTCCCTATAACCTCCTCCCTATTTACAAGAAAACCCCAAATTAAAAGAAACCCTATTGCTAAAAGATAAACCTAAAAGAAGTAAGTAAACAAAAGTTACTCAAATGGATAAAAACACTTTTTGAGGATCTAAATGAACTCAAATCACCAAAAATATCTCACGTCCAAGCAAAGTTGTGAGACTTGTAGTTCTCGTCGCTTGCTTTCCAACGGCATATTATGGGCCTAATTCTGACACAAGAGCCCAAAGTTATACCCGTTTGGAGACACAGTGCATCTTGTTTTGATCCATCTAGTGCTTCCAAGTAAGCATCCACGATCACCTTTACTGCATCACATAATCATTATCATTTTGTTCAATAGGTTTAAACAGGTGAAGTGTCAACCTTATGCAACTCATTTAACTGCACCAGTGGAGGCTGTTGTTGAGTCATTGATGGGTAGGACGAGGATGTGGCTTTTGTTCTTTCACATTCGGGAGATGCTTATGCCGGGTTGGGTGATGTGGCAGTTTGAGATTGTGCAGTAAATGCATCAGCATCCTCGTAGAGATGAGTTGAGTCACTGCTACAAGCTGTGAGAAACTATGTCGTGACTTACAGGACCGAGGTTCAGCAGTGGGAGGCCATAACCGAGGACCTCCATTTGATTGATGGCCCTCTCTTCTTCAAGTCGGACCTTGCACGACATCCATACGAGGAGTGTTATCGCTCTACCACTCCCTTGCATATCCATCCACCAGAGCACAATCTACCTTATCGGAGGCGTAATGACCTAAATCCTCTGTTAGAAAGGTTCCTTAATTTATATATATTATTATAAGGTATTTTATTTGGCATCTAACCATATAAATTGTAGGTTACATTAGTATAAGGGTATTTTTAATATTAAACTTATTACTTTGGGGTCCCCAATGTAAATATCATGTATAAGGGGTAGTATCAGTAATTTAAGAAATTGAATTCTAATCCCATACGCACAAGGCTACGTGGGAGAGATTTGGATTTGTTTGTTGAGAGAAGAAGGAAAGTTGATATATATCTTTCCTCCCTTCCATTCTCGTTGGGATGTACGATTGAATCTGGGAGAGAAAGTTTAAGAGAAGAGAATAAAGAGAAAGGGTTCTATAGTGACCTAGATCATCTATTAGAAAGAGTCCTTAACTTATGTTTTATTATAAGGTATTTTATTTGCATCTAACTATTTAAATTTGCAGATTATATTAGTTTAAGAGTTATTTTAATAATTAAAGTTATTATTTGGGGTCCTAACGTAATTAGTATCTAAATGGGGTAATATTAATTAGTTTAGATCTGTCTTTCAATCCCATACATACTTGGGAGTTGAATTAGATTAGCTTGAGGAGAGAAAGGAAG
Source organism: Pachysandra terminalis (assembly GCA_031762675.1). NCBI lineage: Eukaryota > Viridiplantae > Streptophyta > Magnoliopsida > Buxales > Buxaceae > Pachysandra > Pachysandra terminalis. Next base: position 3,461 of record JAUPMG010010740.1, read on the forward strand.
ATTATTATAAATATTCCCTTCCCTTTCCATAGATGGAATCGTTGTATCAAATATGAAGAGATTGAGAGAGAGAAAAGAGTAAAAAAGAGAAAGGATTTAGATCTGGAAAACTAAACCCTAATTCTTGTTGTAGTGCCAAAGGACGAGACCAAAGGAGGAAGAAGAAGGAAGAGAGGAAGAAAAGAAGACCTTGGTGAGATCTAAATCACTGAGATCAGATCAGGTAAGTTAATCCTTACAATCAATCCTTGTACACACCCCTCATTTGCATGAGAACGACTTTCTCTTGATCTTTGCTGCTCCTAGAGGCTTGAGCTTGGCTTTTCCTATTCCCCAATCATCTCCAAACCACCCCCAATCATATTGCCAATTTTCCCTAAAAATCCCAAAATTCATGTGAAATGACCAAAGTACCCTTGGTAAACCCCACCTGATCCATTTTAGTCCTAAATCCATTTTCAAACTCAATTTTGAATTCCTGAGCCAAAATTCTCTCTAATTAGTATAATCTTGAGCAAATTTGAAGTTCGTCAGAAAAATGACAGTTTCGCCCCTAATCCAGTTGTTTGGGCCAAACAGTTAAATCCGAGGGTCAAAATATTTCTCTGACATCAAATTTGGATTCCACACTGAAACACCTTAAAAACAACTATGATTTTGTAAAATTCTAAATTCAGGAGTCGAAGGGTCATTTTTGGTATTTTTAAAATTATAAAAAAAGACAAGAAAATATAATGGGGTAAAAAATAATAAAAGAACATTTTAGGGAGGGAATTGAAATTAACTAATTGAGAGAATATTTGAAGAAGATTTGCCATGTGTCAAATTTCAAAAAATAAGAAGAATTAATTTTAGAAGTTGCCATGTGGCAAATCTCCAAAAGAAAAGAAAGCTTTCAAATTCAAAATGAATATAAAAAGGGAGTTTCTATTCTCAAACAATTCAAAAAGGGAGTTTCTATTCTCAAACAAATCAAAAGGGGATTTTTAAATTAATTCAAAACGGGATTTTAAATTTCAAATTCAATCTCTCAAAAGAGGAAGTTTCTAAATCCAAAAGAAAAGATTTTTTTTTAAGAGAGAAAATCTCTAGATAGAAAGAAAAGGAAATTTTTTTCCTTTTTTCTATATAAGAGGGGGAGAGCCGACCTCTCCCACACACAAATTGTCTCCCAATTCCCCTTCCTCGGTCGTCTTGCTGCTGCACCTTCTCCCGTACCTCTCGTGCTTTCCAGCGACGGCTGCAACCCTACCGATTCCTTTAACTTTTCTAGCAACCCTCTGCTACACCGTGCACTCCGACAACTCCCACTGCGCTTGCTGGTTTCCGGACACGGTCTGCAACCCGACGTCCAAACGTCGTTGTTCCTTGCTATTCCTGCTTACTCTGGCAAACACTTGCAACCCCGGCTGCACATTCCTTTTTCCGGCCGATGCTCCTAACACCGTCCACAACCTCCCAGACGTATCTGCAACCGTCTGTTGTTCCTACTAGATCCAGATGCACCTCTGTTTCTCGTCTATAGCAAGCACCATCCTATCCAGCACTCCGTCTGCTGCTCCTACTCGATCAGGACGCATCTGTTTCTCGTCCACAACCACCAACCCTCTTTCCCGGCCTTCCTGATTGGTTCTACGGCTCCGGGTTCACACCCCAAGTTCAAGTAGCCACTTAAAGCTCAAAGCATAAGATCAGTCGCGAGAGTTTTATTGAGGTCTTTAACAGCTATGAGACATTAGTTGTTTTTTTTACGAATTGAAGTCGTGGATATGTTTATCTTAGATGATTTTGGCTCAGATATGAACTATCGTTTCTTGTTCTCAACTATGTGAACATGTTAATTGATCCTCTGTTTCTTTTTTTTTCCTTTTGTTTGTCTAGTTTTGATTAAACTTATCAAAGGGAAGAGATCCTCTTATTAGAACTAGATCTGCATACTTTGTATCTGCTAAAAAAAAGGGTAAGATGCATTGTTCGGTTAAAGAATCAGCACATAACACTTATGGTGCATCATAAGAATCAACACATAAAACAGTGTGAATTTGAATGGGTGTTCTTTTTATATTATAATGCGAAATCTTTCATGTGTTTGTTAGTTATTCTATTTGTGAAATTTTATTGGTCGGATTCTTATGGAATTATGCGATTTATTTCTCTTAATTAAAGATTAGAGTTTGTAAGTTAGGTTAGGATTTTAAGGTGTTATACTTTTATTATTTATTACTTTGATACGTATATTGCAAATTATGTATATTATATGTATTGGATTTTGATATTGTAGGATTATTTAGATCTTTGTAAATTATTTTGTTTATTTTGATTATTTGTCATTTATACCTATTTTTAAGAGTTTTTTTTAAATTGGCCAAATAAATTTGAACCAGGTAACCGGTTGAACTGGAGGAGAGTGGGTGCCTAACACCTTCCCACTCTCTTAACTAAACCTCCTTACCCAAAATCTGGTTAGACCATCATAAGCTTCATATTTGGTTTAATTTTGAAATTAATTGTTAAAATCATGGGTGACCATATACACCCGAATCCAATGAATTGTGGCGACTCCATATTTACCCGATCGACCTATGGTCCACCCGACCGTAGGGTGATCACAATCCTTTTATGAGTTCATGTGATCATATTCATGTTTTTGGGTGTTCTTGAGTGTTGTAGGTATTTGATGATTTGATTGCATGAAATCATGTTTAATATGTTAGAAATAGGTTGGAATATGTTTTAATATGTTATACCATGAAAACCTATTGATTAGAGACCAATAGAATGGACCAAAATCGATTTGGGGATCAAAGGGATGAAAATCCCAAGATATGAAATTCCCCAAATCATACCCAGTTTGGTACCCACCAGTACACCAACAAGGGTACCGACCAACGACAAAATATAGGCTTAAAAGGGGCTTCGGCACCCACCGGTAAGGGTACCGAAGTACCGCATACAAGAATTACAGACAATTGACCGTCGGCACCGACCGGGATACCGAAGCTGCACCCAGATTGGTATAGTGAATAATGGTTTGGGATTTTGATTAGGACTTGATGTGGGCTCGTACCATTGACCTTGTAATTGACTCGCAAGACTCAAGATTGAAAATAGACCTTATCTTGGAGTTTCATAGTAGTTTGGTACCCATCAATCACATTGGACTTGATAGTAATTGAAATTGAATTGATTTGATAATTGTTTATAAATTGTTGCATGCATGTTAGGCTGACGTAGATTGTTAAGAAAGCTCTGGAGGTGGGAAATAAGGGTTCCAATTTAGGAATCCTATAGGTTGACTACATTCCTTGTGGGTTGAAATCCCCACTTAAAATAGGGTAGGATGCTTGCGAGCTCCTATACGAGTTGGAATACCTTGAGTATCGTACACTCTTAAGATAGCATTGGGTTGGAACTTCCGAGAGTAACATCTACTCTAAATTAGCACAATGGTGACCTTCTACCATGAGTTAGTGCTCGGAATGAAGAGGGGACTTCCGACAGTTCCTAGTGGCCTATGTCCGAAATTCTAGTAATATATATTGGTTTGTGAAGTTTATGGGGCACTTAACAAGCTACATTTGTCTAATTCATTTACTTGCATATCATCACTTCATTCCTTATTTGAGCATTCATTTAGAGCATCTGCATTCTCATTCATTGCATCTCATATCATCATAATATTTAATTGTTATATTGCATGCTTGTACTCGTGACTTTATGTTGACTCTATTGATATCATAAATGGATGGATGACACTGTTTGATGAACTTACTTGGCATTCCAAGCTCGCCCAACTTCTCATGTTGCAGGATGAGAAGGATGACGGACATGGATTACTTTGCTATGGACTAGGACTTACTTTGGATTGGATTTTCTTGCTGCTGCATATATACTGTTTTTACATTATCTAGATTAGGGATTTAGAGAACTTTGAATTGTAATAGGTTAGTTAGTTTACATTCTTTTGTGGTCATGACTCAGTTGAAGTCATAGACTATTTTATTGGACTATTTATGTTTTTATTTAGCTTCTGCATATTCTGATTAATAAAGTTAAGCATTTACTTTATTTTCTTGTTAGTATTGGTATGGCAATCCGCATTTCAGCAATGGAACCTGAAGGTTGCACTTCGAGATTCGTGCGGTCCCGCTACGGATTTGGGGGGTGTGACAGACTGGTATCAGAGCAAAGTTAAGCTTAGATTATGGTTTGCCTATTAGAACACAAGTTCAGAATCAAGGATGTTAAAAGAACTCTAGGACCTAGGTATCACATAGAAATCTGAAGTTAGGACAGCAAAACATAGAAATACACCTAGGAATTGTGTGCTGATTGATAACATCCCCGATTGTATTGTTGTGTTTATCTATTTACTATTCGGATACTAGGTATAGACTCGTAGATTAATCGATTACCTTGGAGTGTAGATGGCTGGTAGGAGAAGAGCTACTACTACCACTACTGGAGAGGGATCATCCCCGTGAACTAGGGATGATACTAGAGCTAATGCAGATCCTTAGCTAGCAAGTGTCTACCAGATACTGGAAGACATGGCTGCTATGCAACGAGACCACTTGGAGCGACAAGCCATAGCTGACCAGAGGAGAGTTGCTGGAGCTTCGATCACATGGTTGGAGAAGTTTAGAAAGCTTACTCCACCTACGTTCAAAGGTTTAGGAGAGTCACATCTTGCTCAAGATTAGCCGTTAGACGTTGAGAGAATCTTCCGGACCATGGGATGTCCAGATGACCAGCGAGTGACTTTGGCTACTTTCATGCTAAAGGGTGAAGCACTCCACTGGTGGGACATGGTGGAACGGAATCTGACTACTGAAAAGACATGGGACCAATTCAAAACTCAATTCTTGGGTAACTACCTACCGAGCAGTTATCAAAGGCAGATGGCATCGGAGTTCATGCGACTAGAGCAGGGGTACACACTCTATGTGCCAGTACGAGACAAGGTTTGCTATGATGTCGAGGTACACACCTCATATGATAGCGAGAGAGGCAGACAAAGCTGCAAAGTTTGAAGAAGGCTTGAGACCAGCCATACGTTCTAAGGTTGTGCCTCAACGACTTAGGACTTATGTCGAGGTTGTCGAGTGTGCCAGACACTTGGAGCGAGACATGGACAGAGCTTACGTACAGCGGGATCAGCCAAGGCAAGACAAAGGACGGTACCATCCATATCAGAAGAACAACGACCGACATCAGCGACGTGATGAGAAGCCAGCGAGTGCTACACCAGGCGACACATCAGTAGCAATTTCTATAACGCTTGATGTTCAGAAGCAACCAGTTCAAGACCAGCAGTTCAGACGCAATGTATGCTTCAACTTTGGCAAGGAAGGACATCTTCAGTACGATTGTCGAGTTCCGAGGAGAGACAGTAAACCAGTACCACCTAGACCAGCTCTCTAAGAAAGGCAGAGCTAATGCCTTGACTGACATAGAGATTCCTCGGGACGACCAAGCTACCAACGCAGTGGTAGAAGGTACTATATCTTTATTCCATACCCCTGTTTTATTTGATTCATGTGCTACACATTCGTTTATCCCTAGTAGTTGTATGTTATTCTTGGGTTTGCAACCCACTAGTCTAGAGAACCCATTATGTATCCTTAACCCAGTTGGAGGAACCGTAACTCTACACCGAGTATGTCCCGCTTGCGTGATAAGAGTCAGAAATGGCTGATTTCGAAGTGATACTTGGTATGGATTGGCTCTCTGCTTATCATGCCAAGGTGAATTGCTTCAAAAAAAATAGTTGTCTTCGATCTTCCTGAAGGAACTATCAGTCTGAATTTCTTTTCATTCCTTAAGGTGCATGAGGGCAACTACCCTACTTGTGATCTTGAGTTAGCTGCGGTTATCTTTGCCTTGTAGCTTTGGAGGCACTACTTGTATGGAGAGGAGTTTGAATTGTATTTAGATCACGAGAGTTTGAAGTACATATTCACTCAAAAGGATCTCAACATGCGACAAAGGAGATGGTTGGATTTAGTTAATGACTACATCTCGACACCTCACTATCATCCTGGGAAGGCGAATGTTGTAGTTGACTAATTGAGTCGTAAACCACGAGGAGTTCTAGCTCAGTTGATGCGTCAAGAATGGAGTCTTTAGGAGACCTTACCAGATTTGAGAGTTCAATCAATGAACTAGCAGAGCTGTGGCTACCTTTTTAACATGATAACCAGACCTTTGTTAGAGCATCGTGTAGCAGCTTGCCAGAAGGACGACAATGACCTATTGTTGTTAGCAGCCGATGATGGTAAGCCAGATTTGTGGTACACTCAGACGGACTGATTAGATATCAGGGTCGCCTTTGTGCTCCAAAGGATCAGGACATCAGGAGAGAGATATTAAAGGAAGCATACAGTTAGATTTGAGTACGACATATCACCCACAGACGGATGAACAGACAGAGAGAGTGAACCAAGTATTGGAGGACATGCTTAGAGCTTGCGTGATGGACTTCGGCGGTAGTTGAGGAGAACATCTACCTCTGGTAGAGTTTTCTTACAACAACAGTTATCATTCGAGCATTGGCATGGCTCCATTCGAAACGTTGTACGGTAAACCTTGTTGTTCACCAGTTTTTTGGACGAAAGTTGGAGAGAACACTATTCTAGGACCAGATAGTACACGAGACAACAGCTAAAGTGAAACTCGTTCGAGAGAGATTGAAATCACACAGAGTCAACAGAAGAGCTACGCAGATCATAGGAGGAGAGAGTTAGAGTTTGCAGTTGGTGACCATGTATTCTTGAAGGTATCTCCTATGAAAGGAGTGTTGAGATTCGGCAAGTGGGGGAAGTTAGCACCGAGATACATTGGACCATTTAAAGTACAAGAGTGCATCGGACTAGTGGCGTACAAAGTTGCATTGCCACCACAACTTGCAGTAGTTCATGACATATTCTATGTATCATTACTACGGAAGTACGAACCAAACCCATCGCACGTATTAGATTGGAGCGAGTTGCAGCTGAGAGAAGACGTATCCTACATAGAACAACCGATGAAGATATTGGATCGGAAGGAGCAAGTGTTGAGAACCAAGACCATTAGCACTACTCCAATTTCACTTGCGACTTATCGGATGGCTCCGACTGAGTTACGCGAGTTAAAAGAGCAGTTAGATGGGCTGAGTGCACTAGGGTTCATCAGACCGAGTACTTCTCCTTGGAGTGGGTACACCAGTTCTATTCAAGAAAAAGAAAGATGGGTCACTTCGACTTTGTATCAACTACAGACAGCTGAATCGGGTGACCGTGAAGAACAAGTACCCACTACCGAGGATCGATGACCTATTTGACCAGTTGAGGGGATCTCAGTTCTTCTCGAAGATTGACTTGAGATTAGGATACCACCAGTTGCAGATTCGAGAGGAGGATATTCAGAAGACAGCCTTTCCAATAGCGGAGTGGAAGTAGGAGCACATCACCATGGACTTCGTAGTCGGTTTGCCGAGGACTCGAGGTAGCATGGACTCGATTTAGGTGATCATGGATCGATTAACCAAATCAGCCCATTTCTTACCAGTGAAGATTTTGGCTTCAGTCGAGGAGATCGAGAGATTATATGTTCGAGAGATCGTGCGACTTCATGATTGCCCATGAGTATTGTGTCGGATTGTGGTTCACTATTCACATCGAGGTTTTGGGAAGGATTGCAGAAGGCTATGGGCACACAGTTAAAATTCAGTGCAACATATCACCTGCAGACGGATGGCCAGACAGAGAGAGTGAGTCAAGTGTTGGAGGACATGCTTAGACCTTGCGTGATGGACTTTGGCGGTAGTTGGGGAGAACCAAGTAAGGGATGATATCAGTAATTTAAGAAATTGAATTCTAATCCCATACGCACAAGGCTACGTGGGAAAGATTTGGATTTGTTTGTTGAGAGAAGAAGGAAAGTTGATATATATCTTTCCTCTGTTCCAATCTCATTGGGACGTACAATTGAATCTGGGAGAGAAAGTTTGAGAGAAGAGAATAGAGAGAAGGGTTCAGATCTGGAAAACTAAACAATAGGATCCCTGTTGCAGTGCCAAGAGAAGAGAAGAAATGAAGAAGAAGAAGAAGAAGAAGAAGAAGAAGAAGAAGAAGAAGAAGAGTAGAAGACATTGGAGATTGCTGAATCAAGAAGATCAGATCAGGTAAGTTAAATCTTACTTTATAATCCTTTTATGAATTCAATGTGTTCATGTTCATGTTCTTGATAGTTCATATAGATTTATATAGATTTATAATGTATTCTTGCATGAGATCTTGTTTAATATATGAAATAGTATTAGGTATGATCTAATATGTTCTACCATTAAAACCTAATGATTTGAGGCCTTTTGATATGATAAAATTTGATTTTGGGATCAATGAGAAGAAATTATCGAGATTTGGAAATCACCCATATTGCACCCCGTCGGTACCCACCGGTACACCGGTGAGCCTACCGACAGGGGGTGGTTTTTAGTTGAAAATAGGCAATCAGTAAGTACCGATACACCGGTGGACCTACCGATGAGACACAGAGACAGACACAGGTTTAGACTTTTGTTTGGAAATGATGTGGACTTGTACCATTGACTTAGTAATTGGTTTTCTCGGATTCAAGGTAGATCATAGGCATCATCTTGGAGTACCGTGATTGTTTGGTACCCATCATTCACCCTTGGATAATTGGAAATTGGTTTTATAACTGTTAATAATATGTTGCATTCATGTTAGGCTTATGTAGAATGTTAAGTGATCCTGGGAGGTGGAAAATAAAGGGTTTCCTTACGAGGTTTCCTAAGGGTTGACTATACACCTTGTGGGTTGAAATCCCCACTTAAACTAGGGTAGGATGCTTGAGAGCTCCTATGCGAGTTGGAATACCTTGAGTAATTGTACACTCTTAAATTAGCATTGTGGTTGGAAATTCCGAGAGCAGCCTCTACTCTAAATTAGCACAATGGTGGCCTTCTACTATAGGTTAGCGCCCGGAACGAAGGGGGGACATCCGGTTGTTCCTTGTGGCCTATGCCTGAAATTTGTTTTGTATAGGTTGGGAAGTTATGAGGACACTTAACAGACTATATTGTCTAGCACAATTATTTGCATATCATGATCGTTGCATTCCTTGTTTGTGCATTCATCCAGAGTATTTACCTGATTCATGCATTCATCATTCATCTCATATCATCATTAAACTTATCATATTTATCTGTTTGTATTGCATCCTCTTACTGTTGACTTGACTTGACTCTATTGGTATCATAAGTGGATGAATGATTGTTTGATTGACTTACTGGACGTTCAAGGTCACACAACTTCTCATGTTGCAGGATAAAAAAGCTAATGATGATGGACTTGGATTTGCTTTGCTGTTGTGTACTTTTATTTGCTTATTTGATGATTTAGATTAGGGCTTTTGTGAGAACTTTTGGGATGTACTAACTATAGTTGACTATTTACTTTAGTTTAAACTCTTTGGGGTGAATCAGCTGAAGTCATAGACTGTTGGTTTTGATTTATTTATTTTATTTTAGCTTCCACAATTCTGATCAATAAAGGTAATGTTTACTTTTATTACTTGTGGTTTTATATGGCAATCCGCGTTCCAGCAATGGAATCCGAAAGTTGCATTTCGAGATCTGTGCAATCCCACATAGGGAATTGTGTTACATGTTTGGGGGTGTGACAGAAGGCCAACCTAGTATAGGCCTAGAGGTTATGGTGATTTCAATGCAGAGCAATTGGTGAACGTACTTGTAAAATTATCATATTCTCCAACACTATAATTAATTGATTACTAGTAACGACTTCATTCCTGCTTGTATTAGCAACGTCTAATGTATGAGTTCACTACCACTGTCCGACCCCTCCTCCATGAACTCTTATCAGTCGAAGAGAACACACATGTACGTGATCTTTTCTCCCGCTTGGATGGGTAAGCCCATATTGATCCATGTGAAGATGAGAGGATGACAGATGCAGGAGGAGATGCTGATAAGATTGCATTCACATAGTAATGCGTTTATTACCTTTTATTGCGTATGCCTTTCTGAATTTCGTTGTCACTTTAGGTGTCAATGATGTTTCAAAGGCCAAGGATGAGGGTGATGGTTCAGAAGCCACAGAGAACAAGGTTAAGAGTGACCGTTGGGACGAGAGTTCTTCGAATGACGAGCAGGATCACCAGGAAGGTGATCATGAGGGATTCGAGGAGTCTGCTGAGGAAGAGGATGACGAAGAGATGAATGCGGGAGATGATAGCACATAGGAGTTTGGGCATAATGACGGTATGGCATTGATTTTTTATGCATTGTTGTTAGTTGGTATTGTCCTCCTTATTTTTTGTAAAAAAATCATTTGATGAGCAGATAAAACCATGGATGCTACTAATAATAGGACAGAGGAGGTATCACGTAATGAGGGTATGTGATTGAATTTTGTTCCGTGGTTGGTACAAATTTAGCCATAATGAATTTCATACTTAAGGGCATCATTTCTAGATGTTCCTAAATGTATTAATTTTAGAATATGCAGATATGAAAGGTATTAATGAGTTGGGTGTTGTACCACTTGTGCCTCCTAGATGACACGTAGTCGGAGTACATACGAGTGCCTGGTTAGTTGAAGTGCCAAGGGTGTGCTCTTATATTTAGAGTATGGTCCAGCCTGAGTTGCCACCCCTAGTGTGTACTGCTCCTCCTCGATGACCAAGACGTGCACTACCACCAAGAATGGCATGCATGGCACCAGTCGTACTGGTACGCATGTTGAGAGTGCGTTGTCATCCTCACAACCCAGCATGCCAGAGGTGATGACATAGGCCTCCCAGCCTTCGGCCCAATATCCAGGGGTCATGCCAAAGGCCTCCCATCCTTCATCACAAGTATTGCCACGTTCACGTGATCATAGAAAACACCTTGGTAGTGATGGTCTTCCTTGGGGAAAAAATGACTTTATGGCTTCATATTTATGTTGATGGATTGTCTATTTGGTTATGGATTTTGTAATGATACGCTTAGGTACCTAAATCACAATTTAACACCTTAATTTTCCTCAATGCTCATGTTAAACCATAATATATATGATTACTTGATATTGATATTTTTAATTCATAAACAAATTATTTAGCCGAAGTTGGATTTTATAACTGATTTTACACGTTAACAACACTCCACGGGTGCCCTAGAACAAGCAATAAATACATAAACTCGAGTAGAGCTTTCAAACCGAAAGAGAACTAAATAAGAAAACAAACTAAATAAAACCTCAAGAACCCTCTTGGGGTCGATGGTTATAACACCCTGAAAATTCACATAAAATATCCAATTAGAAAACCTACGAGTAAAATAGTAATCTGGGAAATTTTAGAAAATTTTCCTAATTAATTAGGATTAGAATCAGTTAAAAGAACCCTAATCGTATAAGACGCCATACAATTAAATTAAGATATAAATAGTTTAGACAACCCAATTTAATAATTAATAAGTAATATAACGCATGCGTTCGAGCACAATGACTTAGAATAGTCATTGATCGGTTACTATAACATGTTCATGTTTGATTTCATATTATGTACCATTTGACTGTTTTGATCGTTGATCGGATTAGATCCAACCATGCGATCTTAGTTAGGATGATGTTGGTTGTTTTGATTGCCGATCGGATTGGAGCCGACCATGCGATCATGATGTGCGTTGCTAATGTTCTATATGCTTATGTATGTACCTAGGGTTAAACTATAGGAGATGTGTTAATTAAATGAATACGTGACAATTTAGTAAATAGGGGGAATGGCATTATAGTAAATTTGGTGGTAATTAGAATAAGGGTATTAGTTTTGAAAAGTTGAACCAATGGTTGAAATTGGGTAATTAGGAATTAAGAGATGAGATGAGAGCATAAAAAGTGAGTGAAGGGGTGAGTGACACATGTAAATGAGGTAAGAGAATGTCTTTGGCTTGGAGAGCTTGTGAAGCAAGCTATTGGAGAAATGGAGGGTTAGGATGAAGACTTGATAAGATGAGGGGTTAGATGGGTGTAGATGTATGGCTAGGATTATAGTTGCTTTAATTTGGTGGCTTGGATTGAAGGGGTAGGGTTCAAGGGCTAAGATGAGGGGAGTTGTCCTTAGAGGGCTAGGATGGTGCCACTTGGCCTAGGGGTGGCTTGCTTGAGAAGCCATGTAGTAGCTTGCTTA
>JAUPMG010010761.1:0-15661 GCA_031762675.1 Pachysandra terminalis
TTGCATGTTACTTTTATTTTCAATTCGATGTTTGTATTTGAATGTATTATCATCACACTAGGCACTTTGTCCAAAAGTGCCAAAGGTTAGGTCTGTTGCCAGTTCGTCCTTCTCGCACCATGTTGCAGTAGGACATGCATCGGTTTACGGTCCCTTTATTTCTTTTATTTTTTTTTTTTTAAAAGATTGTTTTTTAATGACATTTAATCTGTTATATGTGTTACTTCTAGACAACACATATCTTCATTTTCTAAAGTTTTCTTACCTGTTCTATATAGGTTGTTTTTGTTATATTAAGTTAGTGTTTTGTAATCATGTGTCTTCCTAAAGTTTCACTGGAAAAGGTCTCCTCTATTTTCCACATTTTTTCCTTGTCTAACAAAAATTTCTCTAAAAAGAAACTTCATCTCAAAATTTCCCTAGCCAAAGGTGTGAAAAGAAAATTCGCGTGTTTGAAACTTAAAGCCTTGCTTAAAAAGTAGCCTACTAAACTATATACTTTGTTGTTTAATAATGTAAGAAATATTTTCATGAACTAGATAGAAATATATATAGTTTTTAAAAATCCACTGTACTGAATACTCGATGAGTACCTAGTGGGAAAATCGAACAGAACGGTATTTATCAAAATATTTTAATGAAATAGAACGACTTGAATTTCTCTTGAGTCTAAAGAATTAGAACCAAAACCAACTAAATGGTGTTGATGACCATTTTATTTGTGGAAGACCTCATGATAGAGTGATTGAAACCGTCCTATTTATTATTTTTATTTTATTTTTCCTTTTGCTTTAGTGTTACTCTTCACTTTCTCTCTTATAGGTCTTGGTTGGCATGAAATTCCTTCCTGGGTGGCCTTTCCTTGGGCGCTTAAGGTTATGCTTTATTGAGCCGCCATATTTTCATATGACTGTAAAACCTATCTTCACTCATGGGCTTGATGTTACAGAACTTCCAGGGATTGCAGGATGGCTAGTGAGTTTTTTCATTTTAGATGAATTTTATGTTTTTAGAGGCATTAATCCTTTTTCTCATCCTTGCTTATTTCTATTTTTGCTCCTTGAGTAGTATAACCTTCTGGATGTTGCATTTGAGCAGACACTTGTAGAGGTTAGTTCTGCTTTAGTTGCTGATAGTTCCCAAAGTTTACTTATCCTGTAGTCATATATCTTAATTATTGGTTTTCGTTTTTATCTCTCCATAGTGGTTGACAAAAAGCATACTTTCTAAAATGCTTTTGTTTTGCCTCTTCAGTGAAAGCAACATCAGCATTTCAAAATTCAGAAATTACAGGGTTTTATGCATTTGCATTCGCTTGGAAATTATTTCTAATCTGAAAACATTTGCTGACTTGCAGCCCAATATGCTGGTTGTTGATGTGGAAAAACTTGTTTCAGCACCAACAGGTAGGAAGAACCTTATGTCATACATAGATCTTAACCAATGAAATGATTGATGTTAGGTAGCAAAATATCTTACAAAGTTGTGTTAGATTCTATTATGTTATTGTTTGGACAGAAGCTATTTTAACACATGCAGCAATCCTTGGATTAGTCTCTAGGTCCTATTAACCTTTTTAAGGACGGCCATCTTAATTTTGATCCTTAGTGATGAACTTTAGAGTTTTTATCAAGGTTTGCGATGTTGATGTCGCCTAGCATGTTGCCAGGTGGCATTGGCGACATGTCGCCGACATGGTGTAAAACAGGGAAATGTGGGGAAACCATAGGTTTTTGATGGATTTTTGCCCCAAACTTTAAACATGTATAATTAAGGCCTAAATGCATCCAAATACAACAAAAAATACAAAAACAAATGCCTACACATTAAAAGTCATTACTTGAGGGGTTAACTTACACGCTATCGAGTCTGTAAGTTGTAAAAAAAGATGCTACATCTGGGGAAATGTGGGGTTTTTGATGGGTTTTCCCCCCAAGCTTTAAACAACCCTAAGGGTGTGTTTGACGCAAGGAATTGAAATTAAGTTGTAAAATTATAATTCTGAAGATTTTGAATTCTCTGAATTTGAATTCTCTAAATTAGAATTCTCTTGTTTGATTAAAATAACAAATTACAAATCTAAAATTTTGATTTCATCACTATTTGCAATTCCAGTGTTTGGTTGATATTAAGAATTCTATGTAATACAATTATAATAAAAAATAAAATCAGATCATAAATATTATTTAATTATATTTTCAAAAAACTTATTGATGAATTAATAAAAAATTGAGTTCTACCAACACTTTAAATATCTAGGCTATAAAAATAGGTAGAACCGAAGAATTCAACTTGTCTGAACTCTTCTTTTACGTTTTCTGCTGCTGTTGTTGCTACAGAAACAGCAGTTAGCCTTTTTTTCTCTCTCCCTTTCCTCTTCTCCTTCTCCCTCTTTTCCTTCTCTCCCACTCTCCCCTTCTCTTTCCTCCTTCCCCTCACATTTTCTTCTTGGAACAGAGCACCGTAGGTGCTCTGTTTTCTGTTTTTATTGCTGTTGATAAAGCACACTCTCTCTCTCTCTCTCTCTCTCTCTCTCTCTCTCTCTCTCTCTCTCCTTCTTTTACAGTTTCTGCTCACCCCTTTTTCTCTCCCCCTTTCCTCCTATCCTTCTCCATCTTCTCCTTATCCCCCATTCTTCCCTTCTCCTTCACCTTTTCTCCTTAGGACAGCACCGTTTGCCTTTTTTTTTTTTCTTCAGTCGATAACAGTATGCATCCATGGCTTGAAAAGAACATGTGTTTATAATACTAGATTGTTCTGATCTTATTGGAAGTACTTCAGCAGAAGAGATTTTTAGATGCAGAATCAAAGGAATATTTATTAACGAAGGTTTGAAACCCATTAAAAGTGCACAGAAGATTCAAAGAAAAAAAAAAATACAAAATAGATCTCACCTAGTGTTTGTATCAATGGGGAGAGAGCTCTTACCGGAATCAGTAGTGTTCATAAAGAAGAACGTTTCCCGTTGCCCGGTCGGAGGAGCAAGAGAGGCTTCAATTTGGACGAGAGAATGAGTCGAGAGAGAAGCTTCTTTTTTGTTTTGATGAGAGTTTAGTCGGGTTCTAACTTTCTAAATAAGTCTCAAGATTCTCTACCTAAGAAATGGAAAAGACAAGGGGTTGGAGTAATAATTGGAAAACTGCTCTTTTAGTTATAAATGTAATTCTAAGGAATTGGGAGAGAGAATTCAAATATAGTTCTTTGGTGCTTACCAAACATAAAATTACAATTCTCTAACCCAATTCCAATTCTCAGGCTGAATTCTCAGCTCAATTCCCTGCGTCAAACAGACCCTAAGTAGTGTCTAAATACATCAAAAAATGCAAAAACAAATGTCTAACTTTTTTTTTTTTTTAATTTTTTGAAAAAATTTCAAAAAAAATTGAAAAATTGCCCCCATGTCCCCGACATGTCGCTCATGTCGAGAGACATGGGGGAAATATCGAAAAAAAATTGAAATTGTTTCCCCCATGTCGCCGAAACTAGGGTAAAACGACTTATACCCTGGTTTCGTGTCGCCCACCTCCGAAATGGCGACATGTCACCCGTGTTGGGTGACATGTCGGCAACATTGTATACGCTGATTTTTATCAACATTATTCTTGTAATTTTCGGTCCTTGGAGTACTCAATAATTTCTACAAGAAGTTCTACCTTTTCAACTCATTTTCCAATTTTTATCACGAACTAGTAAGTTTATGCTTGTTGGTGTAAAATTATCAAGTTTCAATAGCATTAATTACTGAAAGAGTAATAAGACAGATGATTCCCTCAGAATTCTTACAAATGTAGATTTTCCCACCTTTAGAGATATTTATTATGAATGTATAGGGGGATCTAGATCTAGTACTTCAGAATTCTACATTAGAATGACTTACTTATTTTTCTTTCTTGCTTCATGACTGACAGATAAGTTGGAGCAAACTTAATGACTACATAATTGGGTAACTCTGTGCATTGCATCATTGAGTTCTGAATATAAGAGAGCAAGTCAACCATATTGAGTGTAGGATTAGCAAACATCCTTTAGTGATTAGAAACCTGGATCATTTTATTTCCATTTCTTTCCAAGGGTTGTAAGGGTGATCTCCTGAGACTTTTGTGTGTAATATTTTTGATTTCGTAGGTCAAACTCACTATAAGTTTGTAAGCAGATTGATAGGTCATTGAAATTGAATAGCTCTAGAACCCACAATCATATACTAATTCATGCTATACCAGTGATAGTCATAATAGCTTTGCCATTAGTTGCTGACATGGTCTTTGTCATTTCCATATATATTGCTTAATAGGTATCCTTTTTTCAAGGGAGTGGTATAGAACATACATGTAGTGTATATATATATATATATATATATATATATATATATTTTGATGATTAACGACAAAATATTATTAATCAACAAAGTAATGGAGAATACAAGGTGGATCACAAAGTATGATCTAGATAACAGAATTAAAACAAAACACAGGCTAAAGCATGAGACATAAAATACAAGGGTCGCCATCAGGGCCAGCCAAACCAGCTGGTGACATAATTATGAAGACAAACGACTCTTACTCATCCATGCCTTCGTATTGGGGGCCCGAAAACAAGACCTCTTTCACCACTCCCTCCCTGGCTAGTCTTTCAACCACCTTGTTTGATTTGGGTGTGTGCAAAAATATAAGCTCCATCCCATCCCCCAAATGTTTTACCAACCGGATAAGGTGGGTGACCCTTCAAGGCCATTGTGACGACCTCATCTACGAGATAACCAAGGAGGAATCCTCCTCTACTTCCACATTCCTGTATCCCTGAATAATGGCTTCCTTCAATCTTGCCACCAAAACGTGTATCTCTGCTCGTGTGGAGTCTCCCTCCTATGTAGTAAATATTTTCCAGTGTTAGTATAGTAATGTCCACATAGTTTAAAATTTTGTTTTAAATGTGAAGTTCAGTCCCTAATAAAATAGGATACAGACTGGGAAACCGTTGAAAATTCATTTATGAAAGCACGATTTATTTTGATGTAGAGCTAATCTTAAAAATGATGAATAGAGTATATTAGCCATCATTATACCTACCCACATTATAATATAGCATTATGGAAATAAATGGGTATGCTCAAATACTAGATGAAAATGCTAGTTTGTCAATGGATGACAATGGGGTGGGATAAATGGGTAACCAGTCCTCTTTGCTCCTAATTGAACAGGTTTGGTAATGCATAAATTGGGTTGGGTCCAACCCATCCTTAACCCGCCCCATTTCCATTCAAGGGTATGTTGATCATATATTTTATATACAAAAATATGTATTTTATGAGTAAATATGTTAAAAAGTTATAAATTATGCTTGAAATACTGTATTTTATTTATGATATATGTTAAAGTTGTACCAAGCATAGTTATGTGTCGAGTGTATCAACCAATGAGGCATGATATTTTAAACCATAGTCCATACTTATTAGCTGGATCAACCCATGGACCCATAGGTCATACCCATGGCTTGCCTAACAAACCTAGTTAATTTGACCTACTAAGAATGATTAGGCGGGTGCGGAATTATAGGAATCAGTGGTGGGTTTTCTTTCTATCTGTTAGTGCGTCTAGTTATATTGATTGTTTGTGATATTGACTCAATGACTAATTAAGAGATTCTATTGGGGGCTTGTTCTGTGTTCATCCATTTGAAGAATGTGGAGGATAATTTTAAGTGGATGTTGACAGGTGTCTATGGTTTTTGTTGGAATGTGTCCCACATCGCCTAGCTTTGTCCCGTCTGTGCTGGTTATTTGGTGCGAGTTCCCCTCATCTTAAAACCTGGGTTTTAAGGAGTTGAATGGGCTAGGCTTTTCAACTTGGTATCAGAGCTTGGTTGGGTTTGTTGTCCGGCTGTTGTGATCCCAGGGGGTGTGTTGGAATGTGTCCCATATCGCCTGGCTTTATCCCGTCTGTGCTGGTTATAAGGTGCCAATTCCCCTCTTCTTAAAACCTGGGTTTTAAGGAGTTGAATGGGCTAGGCTTTTCAACTGTTTTAATAGGCTTAGAGACTTGGAGGCGTTTTAGGATGTATTATTGAGAAGGATTGCTGGGATGGACGTTGTCTTGGTGTCTGGTTGCAAACTTCAACACATTTAGATTTGTGCATGAGATGAGAGGGGGTGCATGGAGAACGGCAAGGAGTATGAGAAACTTTTTAAGTTCATTAGTGAGGGTGACCTAATTGGTCATCCTTTGAAAGGTGCAAGCTTTACATGGTCAAACATGCAAATTCCCCAGTTGTGTTGTTGATTGGATAGGTTTCTAGCTACACTAGATTGGAATGCTGATTTCCCTAGATTTCTTAGGATGTGATGCCAAGGCTTATCATGAATTTCTCTATGTCATCCACAGTAGGGACCCCCGCAACAAAAGACCCCCTATCTATACTTCTTCTAGCTTACATATCTACCACCGAGTTTGCTGAGCGAGGAACATGAGAAAAAGAGATACTCCTCCCCTGACAAAGATACCTAGCTAAACGAACAAAGCGAACATATCTCCAAGGGATGGGACTATTATCTGACATCTGGGATATCACCGAAAAGGAATCACCCTCCACCTATAGGGTCCCCACGTTTATCTTCAATGCCTCTCTCAGCCTTGCAATAAGAGCCTGAAGGTCTGCACTTGTAGAATCCCCCACCTCAATCGGCCTCGAATAAGCAAGCATGGGTGATCAAACCATCGAAGTCCCTAAACATCCCCAACCCTTGCAGGCCAAGAATTTCCCATTGACGAGCCATCGAAGTTGAGTTTAATTGAACCACACGTAGGAAGGTAGGAGGTAACCAAACCCTATACTGAGTGACCCTCACTGGAGATGTAAAAGATAAAGCTAGCCACTCCTTGGTAATAGCCTCGGGAGGAAAGTCAATGAACTCCGGCCTGATTGCAGCCTAGGAAGCTATCATACCCACAATAGAGTCAATAATGTACCTGAAGCTTCTTTGCACATCCTAAAAAATCCGCCTATTTCTCAAATAGACCAAAGTATGGAAAAAATAACATCTCGAACAAAAGCTTCCCTCTCTTACCCAAACCTCGGATCTCCAATGACTCGTCAAAAAATCTAATCTTTCTGGCATCACCCACTCCACTCCGATACTCTGCAAAAAGAACATCCATGCCTCCCTAGCAAAGTTACGATGAAGAAATAAATGATCAACAGACTCTCCTTGTCTCCTACACATGACACGAATATAAGGGGATAAAGCTAGGTCCCTCCTTTTTTGCAGCATGTCGCCCGTGTTGATTTTATAAGGTAAGAAAAACCACACAAAAATCCTAACTCTAGGTGGAACACTCGGTTCCCAAAGAATAGAAGGTGAAAAAGAAACCGAGCTTGAGTTACTGTCCCAACCAAGGAAACGAAAGAAAGATTTGGAAGAAAACATTCCATTAGATTCAAGGGACCAAATGTGAGTATCAGGACTAAGATCATCTAAAAGGAAATGATGAAGGTTGTAAAAAAAGAGACCTAGCTCCCCAATTTCAGACGGTCTTAAATCACGTCTAACATCAAGGTTCCAGGACAGGCCCAAAGGAGACCAAGACAGGACATCAGAAACCAAGGCATCTCTATGGCGGGCAACCAAAAACAAATTATGAAAACGAGAGCTAAAGATGGAATTTTCCCATCAAAGATCACGCTAGAAGCAAACATGACGACTATTCCCAACCCTAACACGCAAAGAAGGGTAAACAAGAGGAGCAAGTGCATTGATGGCCTTCCACGGGCATCGACTATAAATCCTTGCAGATTGGTGCTCTTCCCACCCATTATCACCCCCATATTTGCTAACAATGACCTTGAACCATAAAGACTTGTTGTCCATGCTAAATTGCCAAAGTCATTTACCAAGTATAGCCGAATTTTGAATTGAGATGTTTTCCAAGTTAAGGTCCCCTACGTCCTTATTCCTGCACACTATCTCTCACTTCACTAGATGAGTTTTTTTCTACCATCACCCTCCCACAAAAAGTCCCTCTGAGCTTTCTCAATAGCTCTAACTACTCTACTTGGGGCTCTAAAGAGTGACAAGAAATAAACTGGGAAATTTTCTATAACTGATTGGGTTAGAGTCATCCTCCTCCCAGTAGAAAGGTAATTTCTTTTCCATGTAGCCAGTCTTCTCTCAATCCTATCAATAACAGGAGATCAGAAGGAGAAAGATCTAGCACTATCACCCAAAGGTAGGCCAAGATATCTGATAGGCAAATCAACCACTCTGTAACCTAAGAAGTCTGCAAATTGAAGTAACCTCTTAGCCCAAGGAGAAAGATCTAGCACTATCACAGCTCTACTCGACACTATATAATTCAGAACATGATCTTACTTCCAACTCAGGGGTGTGGGACACCACAAGGCCGATAAAGTGAAAGTGGAATGGTTTAAGAGGGATTTTGAAGAGGTCAAAAACGTGGTTTGAGGCCTTTTCCACCCTTGCCTACAGGTCGAAAGACCTAAGAAGCAAGAGAGGAGTCATTAGATGATATGGTGGATGGACCTTCATGAACCTCACAGCTGGAACCTTAATATTTTATAGTGCTCGAATAATTAATCTCTTGACAAAGACCAAGCACTAGGACATGATTTTTTTTTTTAATGGATAATGAAGGTAGTATAAATAAAGAGAGAGGAATGCACATAGCTATTAGGCCACAAAGAAGTGGACAAACAGCCGTAGGAAAAAAATCAAAAAGACAAAAATACAAAGCCTCAAAAAAGGAAGAAACTAGGTTGCCTTATCCACGAGCTCAATCAGCACAACCTCTCTAAAGGACTCAATGATAATTCCTTCTCTAGCCAAACGATCCGCCAACCCATTGGCACTTCTAAGGACATGTGAAAAGTTAATATGTAAATCCTCCCCAAGAGAACGTACCAAAAAGAAGGAATGGGAAAGTCTCCACGAATTACAGCTCCTCTCCCCCAACCAAGAAATGACCACAACTGAATCCCCCTCCACCACCAGGTTCCGAAATCCCTGACTCCTTGTTTCCCTCAAGCCCATGACCAAAGCAAATAGCTTTGCCCTCATTGAGTTTCCCTCCCCAATCGGCCCAATGTGGCATTTTATCAGGATTGTTCGGAGGTGATTAAAGATGATGTTATGTGTGTGTTTAAGAAATTCCATACTAGTGAGGCGTTTAATAAATCACTAACATGACATTCTTAGTGTTGACCTTGAAGAAAAGCTGGCCTTGAGATCAAAGGCTTTAGATTAATCAGCTTAATAATGACCTTGTATAGCATAATTGTAAAAAGTCCTTTCCCTCAAACTTAAGGGGGTGATGGCTTCTTTCTTGTCTCAATGTCAAAGCACCTTCATATAGGGGAGGTAGATTCTTGATAGCACTTTGATTGTGAATGAATGTTTTGAGAAGCTTTCATCATTGGAAGCCAAGTCTTATATGTCACCTAGATTTAGAAAAGGATTACGACTGAGGTAAATGAAAAATCTTAGCTTCTGTGTTGGAGTGAAAGGGTTTTGGGGTTAAATAGAGCCAATGGATTAGGGGATGTGTAAGAAATGTATCATTCTCCTTATTAAATGGTAGCTTAAGAGGGAAATTCCCCTTTTGGAGGGGTTCGAGGTCAGGAAATCTGTTGTCACCTTGCCTTTGATTGTTTGTCAGGGATATTTTCCTAAGTTGGTTTCTTATGAGAGTAGGAGATTTAGGGCTAGCTAGAGGTTTTAGGAAGACAAAGACAGTATGTCTATCTCCAGCTCCAGTTTGCTAATGACATGCTCTGTTTCTTGAAGCTAATGAGTATCAGTTTTTTTGTACCAAAAGTCTCCTTAGATACTTGAAATGGTCTCGAGTCTAGATGTAAATTTGAAGAAGAGTAGCTAGGTGACACGCTCTGTTTTTTGTACCAATGTGTATGAGAAGGGGTTCTGATCTTGTGTTGACATGTTAGGATGTAGGATAGGGTCTTGGCTCCTTGGATACCTTGGTCTCCCCCCTTCACAGGTAACCCCTGTAGCTTGACTTTCCAAGCCCTAGTCATTGAGAATATAAAAGGCCTTGGGCCACCTGGAAAAGGAACTTCCTCTTTCTAAAGGTGAACCTTGTCCAGTCTTCCCTAGCCAACGTTTCAGTCCATTTTTGTCTCTTTTAAGAGCCCGAAAGAAGGCTGTACGGTACAAAGAGATTTTCCATTGGAAGGGCATGGGACTGGAGGGATTATCTAGCTAGGTGGGATTTGTTTTGCAGGGAGGGAGAAAAAGGGGGATGGGGAAACAAGTGAGATATTTCCATCCTATTAGCCTAGTGACTAGCGTTTTCAAGATTATTGCTGTGACTTTATCTATGAGATTGAGTGTAGTATTAAATTCGGTTATTTTGGTGAATCAAAGTGCCTTTATGAAGGGTAGGTAGATTTTGGATGGAGTATTAATTGCAAATGAGATGGTTGAGCAGAAAAGTAGTGAGGAATTTTTATTGTGTAAGCTTGATTTGGAAAAATGCTTATGATATGATGGATTGGAAGTTTTTGGATCATGTGTTGGATTTGAAAACTTTTGGTAGACGTTGGCGTAATTAGATCATGGATTGCGTTAGCATGATGCATTATTCTATTTTGATCAATGATGCACCAAAAGGTTTCTTTAAGGCCTCTAGAGGGCTTAGACAAGGCGATCCTTTGTCCCCATTTCTATTCACATTAGGTGGGAAAATTTTAAGGCGTTTTATGAGAAAGGCGGAGGAATTGGGCTGCATAGAAGGTTTGGAGGTAGTAGCAGAGAGAGTTAGACTGTCACATCATCAATTTTCTGATGATACAATGCTCTTTTTAGAGGCATCAGAGAGGGAGGTTCGTCATGCTAAAGCTATTATTGAGTGTTTGGAATTAGTCTCTTAAGTTATCTAAAAGTAGCGTGAGTGGAGTAAATGTTGGGGAGGGAAGATTGATTAAGTTTGCAGGTTTATTGTGGGGGGTTAGTCAAGTGTGCAAAGGAAAGAAAGATGGCGAGGGCATTGGAAACCTCTTGAATAAGAACTGTTCTCTTTGATGCTAATGGTTGTGGAGGTTTGCGATGGAGAATGATAGCTTATGCCACATGGTGGTTCATAGCAAGTTTGGAATGGATAGAAGTGGGTGGGAAGTTAACTCTAAGGCAAAGATTCATTCTAATAGTCTTTGAAAACACATTCTTGCTCTTCACCCAATCCTATCTCCTCACATCTGTGTCCTCCTTGGGGATGGTCATAAAATCAAATTTTCGAAAGATGTGTGGTGTGACATTTCCCCTCTGTGTGAAATTTCCCAGGTTGTATAATGCTGTCCTTTATAAGGATGCGTTGGTTTTGGATGTTCTGTCTCTGTTCCCTCATGGTCTTGATTGGTCTCTTTCTCTTAGAAGGGACCCTAGGTGTGTGGATGTTGATCAAATAGCTTTGTTGGTGGAATTACTCAAGGATGTTGCTTTTCATCTGGGCTGTTCTGATAACAAATTCCTGTCATTTGATCCTAAAGGTTTTTTTCTCCTCCAGATCTCTATTTTCCCTGCTATGTTCTTCCAATGATCATTTACCCCTTTTCCATTTCGGAAGGTTTGGAAGGCTTTTTCTCCTCCTAGAGAGTCAAGGCTTCTATTTGGACCCTATTTTGAAAAAGTTCAATAGGAATGATGTTCTTCAAAGAAGGATAATTTTTATGGTGTTATCTCCTCAAGTTTGTGTGATGTGTTGGCACGAGGAAGAGTCTATCAATTATCTTTTCATCCGCTGCAATTTTGCTTGAGCAGTTTGGTGTGTTTTTCTGAGGGAAATTGATATTAGCTGGGTTTCTTCCTTTGACATGGTTGATATGATGCAGCAATGGAGTTTTAGGGGGCTGATTGAAAGAGGAAAGAAGCTGTTCTTATCTTTATTTCATGCAGTACTTTCGGGTCTTTGGCAGGAAAGACAATACAAGAATTTTTGAAGGCAAGAATGCGGAATCTCAGGAAGTAGTGGGTAGAATTAGATGTGCTGCTCTTTGGATCTCTATAGTAGCAGACTTCGTTAATGTTCCTGTGAGCAGCATTATGAGGAATTGGAAAGGGGCAATTACTGTGTCTGCATCTTTTTCTGATTTGTTTATGGGTGTCCCTGGCTGTTCTTAGCAATTGTACTCTGTGTTTTCGGTTTTTTGATTCTTCTTGCTTGTATTAGTTTCTGTTGGTTTTCTGTATTTTTCTTTCTTTTCTTTTTGCTGTTCTAGAAGCTCAGGGATTCATCTCGATCCCTTACTTCTTTTCCTCTGTATTTGCTTATCCATTAATGGAATATGTGTTACTCATCAAAAATAAATAAATAACTGTTCTCTCATTCTGATCCTATATAAGGAGAGGAATAGGTGTCTCTTCAAGAGTGTTAGCTATGACCTGAGCTAACATTGATCTGGTGACCTTTGGTGGCCTCATGGGTTTGTCCTTTACCAGATTTTTAGGCGCATATTTATCTTGGATATGTTTATGGGGGTAACATCAGTTACTTTATCTTTGCCCTGGTCTGATCGGTGTTGCGTGGCTTGGAAATCCCTTAGAGAGGGGACTATCAAGCTCAACATTGATGGGTGTTCCCATGGAAATCTGGGTCTGTTCAGGATTGGCAGGATATTAGAGACCATACAGGGCTTATATTCTATATGCATTTTCAGGCCTGATAGGTGAGGGGAATGCAGTTCAAGTGGAAAATGGCTCTTGTGAAAGACTTAAGGGAGGCTAGATCTTAGGAGTACGTCTTTGGAGGTGGAGGAAGATTCGTCCATAATAGTCTCCTGGGTGGCAGAATCTCAAAAGTGTTCTTAGGAGCTAGCTCATCTTGTTCACTTGTTGCAGTCTTTTGCTGCAGAGCTAACCATCTCGTTATGTCATGTGCCAAGACAGCCAACAAATTAGCGTATAGGCTTGCCGAGGGAGGGTCGTATGTGAAGTTACATGGAGAACAATGATGTTGTGTGATCATGTTGTATTTTTTGTAGTTCCATATGTTTTTTTTTATTCCGTCATCTTCTTTGTTGTTTTTTCAGACTAGACTACTTCCAGCAACCTACCTTTCTTACATTCTTCTCCTCTTAATAAATTCTTCATTATTCATCATAAAAAGAAATAATAAATAAATAAAATAGAAGTAGTTTATTTCAAGTGAATTTATTCTTTTCTTCTCTTCTGTTAGAATTATGTAAGGAAATTAATTTACTCTAGTGTTTTTTTCTTTATTAGAATAGAAAATTTATTTATTTATTTATTTTGGTTCAGTTAGAATAGGAAACTTTTTTCTTTTTAAAGCCTTGTAATCGTTTTGGAATGAATGAATGGAGAATCTGATTATTATTTCTCTTGCACATTGTGTGTTTGATTATTAGATTCCTCTTCTTCCCCAGTAGTGTTGGAAGTCATTACCAACCTTGTTTCGGATTGGTTAGACTCCAACCTGCTTTATGGCCCTAACAGCGAGACTCTATCAGATTATCCTTCTTTATCCTTTTTTTTCTTGTTTCTATATTTGTTACCGCCATTAACACAGGTTCAAGTCTATACCCCACGAGAACATGTCAATCTGCATCGAGGTTTGAGATCGGTATTTAAAGGGGATAAATTTTTTAATGACTGAGAGTAACTGACTTTTTCGGTTTGTGTGCTCGACACAATTTGACAAAATAGCTATCTCGCCATTGTAGGATGCATCATGAATAACCATACTGCGGGCATTTTTCTCTATTGGTATGTTTATGAGAAAGATCAGCTTAGTGCGTCAAACCAAGTCACTTGCTGTGAGAGCTCTAGTCTATGATAAGTATACTTTCTGGAATCTTCACCTGGTAGTTTCCCTGATATCATATTGAAATGCTTTGACCATGACACATTTACTCTTCCTAACAAATGGAGATTTCTCTCCTTAAATATGACTTGGTAGTTTTAACTCTAGACCTGACATGCCCTTTTTCTATATAAATAAATGCATAAAACTATTAAACGATTTTGTTTCAGAAAACTTGGCAACAATATCATCACCATAAGTCATTAGCCAACATTTTTTGGAGATTCAGTTCTCTTTATGCATGTCTCCCATGTGTTCTAAATGTCGCTTTTGCTGGAAATTTTGCCACTAGCCCCCCGGGGAAAATTTTGCCGAAATTTTGAGAGATATTTTCGTTTTGGCAGAATATTACACCAAATGGAGAGAAATTATGGAAAAATTAGTAAAAAGTTAAAATTTTTTGGTAAAACTTCAGGGATCACTAAAAGGTACATAAAAACACTCAAATAACTTAAAATATAACAATCAACAGCTATGCATATTAATGAACACCCATTTAAGGAACTAGTATCATTGCCGCTAATAATAATAGATATATGAAATGTATAACACCATCCAAACAACGTCAAAGTAAATTTAAATGTTATGAAAAACAACATATAAATGTAATTTCAAAATAGATAGTTCAAATATAGTCTCACAAATGACAAATCATATCACAAGTGTCGAGTCGGCTTGAAGTCACAATTCCTAAGGCTAATTGCATGGATTATATAATCTGTGTTTCATCTGTTTTCTTGTATATGCTATGTCTTGTACTAGTTTTTGAAGTATGTGTTGCTTGAAAATATTTTAGAAGGTTGGTTCTCTGTGGACGAGAAAGAGCCTGTTGCTTATGCCAAAGTGGAAGTTGTTGAAGCAGGAAGCAGCTGATATTAAACCGGTAGATCGGAATGGTTGGTTTTTATATGAATTATGCATTTCCCAAATTTTCAATCAAAGTATTAATTTCCTTAACTTTTTTGACTAATAACTGGAGCTATCTTGCAGGTTTGGCTGATCCTTATGTAAAAGGACAACTAGACCCTTACAGATTCCAAACTAAGATTCAAAAGAAAACACTGCCTTCAAAATGGCAGGAGGAATTCAAGATCCCCATATGTACATGGGACTCGCCTAATGTGTTAGCTCTTGTAGTTCGTGACAAGGACCATTTTCGTCATCATACTCTTGGGT
This sequence comes from Pachysandra terminalis, assembly GCA_031762675.1. NCBI lineage: Eukaryota > Viridiplantae > Streptophyta > Magnoliopsida > Buxales > Buxaceae > Pachysandra > Pachysandra terminalis. The sequence goes on from JAUPMG010010761.1 coordinate 15,018, forward strand.
ATGTTTCTAAGCTTCAGGATAACAATTTGTTGTAGAGGTAACAACTTTAAATGGTAAATTAGTTAATTACTTTTTTTAATGACATATACTACACTTTTTTTTTTAATATATATTTACAACATTTGTTGCTTCCGTAGCTTACTTAAATAAGCTACCGAGGCTTGGTATATTCATTCATTTCTTTCTTCAATCTTTTGGATTGTACTTTTAAAAGAAGAGAAAATAGGTACTTACCAATTATGATAAATAATTTTCCTTGTCTATTCCAGCCTATGCTTGTCCCTAAATAATTTGTGTGTGTACAGCACAAATGTATTTCCCATACACTAGGAACCAAGATTTTGAATTTCGAGGAGATTTAGATAGGTTTGAAATCCCAAGTAGCTTCCGAAAATGGTAACATTATTTTGATTTGGACTTATAAATGTATATGATATTTTTCTCAGATACTAAAATTTCAGATATTTTGTACCAGTGCGACTGGAAATGAAGTCAATTGACATCCAAGATACAAAAAGCTTGCTGAGAGACAATTTGATGAGTTTAGTTCACTTCTAGTGGTACATCTTCTCTAGATATAACATTTGAGCACCAATCATTAATGATCGAGATGCTGAGATTGAGGTGAAGTGACAGACCAGAAA